>PVLA01004965.1:0-160204 GCA_004027455.1 Hydrochoerus hydrochaeris | reverse complement strand
TACTGAATGTCATCTCTGTTAAATAATATATCTTTTAAGGAAGAAAAACATTATAATTTATCACTGAGAAAGTCATTTGCTTTATTTTATATCTAAAGAACACTTTCTCTAAATCACTAAGATGAATCACCAGTTGGCATTCATTGCAGCCTTATACTAGTGAGAGCAGATGGAGTATAAAATGGTATGAAACATATCTGCTGAGGAAACAAGCATTTTAAATGTTAATGAAAGATAAAACAAGAAAAGAAAAAATAATCCCAGTTAATGTTAATGTAATTACAGCATAGAAAACTTCACTTTCAATAACCATTCATATGATAAATAAATAATAATATCTGTATTTATATTTTAACCTTTCCTGGCTCCATGCTAAGTACTTTATGTACGTCAAATTTTTAATTAATTAATTTTTATTGGTATATTTTAAATATATATAACTATAACATTCACCACAGGGAATTTGTACCCATACGTGATGTAACTTGATTTTTCCCCATTCCCCTCCCCTCCCTTGAACCCCTCTTCCTCTCCTTACTTACAAAAAGTTTGTTTCACTTTTTCCTTCTTTGCTCTTCTTTTCTTTTCCCTTGCTTACTTTCTCCCTCCTCCTCTTCCTAGTTTCCCTATAATAAAGATAATTTTGAAGTTTTGTATACTTATAATATAGCATATTTCTGTTAAATATGCCTTATAAGTGTATGGTCTAATTCAGCATTTATTTTTCTAGGAAGCATTGGAATAATGGTGGTTCTATTCTGTCAACTATAGCTTTTCACTATTAATTTTTTTATTCTAGTTATGTTATATAGTATGAAAACTCATAATAGACAATAAATTATCCATTTGTAACAAAAATACTGCATTAAGTGAAATATCTATATATTACAAAATAATATGCAAAAATTATAACTGTTTACCTGGGCAAACAATTGTTATTCATATAAATATTTCTGTATATAAATCCCAGAGAATGGGTACTTATATAGCCTCAAACTTCATATGTTTATGCTTTTGCTCCATTGTGATGAAATTTAAGATGGGATCTTTGATAGACAAAAAGCTGGTGCTCTAAATGTGCTTATGAGGCATTTTTCTTTACCATTTTTCTATATCTCCCCACTTCGTTCACATGAGGACACAACTAATAGAATACCATCTACAAGGCAGAAAGCATGTCCACATAAGTACACTGGATTTGAACTTCCTAGCCTCCGCTGCTGTAGGAAATATTCATTGTTAATCTACCCAATCCATGGTATTGTATTCCTTCATAGCGGTGTAATGGGCAAGTTACAAATACATCCTAACTATATATGGAAGTCATTGTGGAACATTTGTATTTTCTAAACACATTGGTGTAATAAGCTATGACATATTCTCAAAAAATTCATGGTCAGAGACTGATCACAGTAGTTGACTTGGTGAAAATCAAATTAGAGCTAAATTTTGGTAGGATAACTTAAATCACTATTGAAGACTTGCTAAAAGATTCAAGGATGATTTGATAAGTTTGTCTAACTGTGTAGAAAAAAATATGTATCTTTTTACTGGGATTTGAGTACCATGAAAGGTGTTTTTTTTTTCAAAATAAAAATAATGAGTATTTAGTTCTATGTTTATAAAGATTGATTCATCTCCTCTACATCCAAATACAGGTAACTGAGGAGACACATGACTTTTCTGGCATTAAGGGACAGGATCTGGGTTGAAGATATCAATTTGCAACTCATGAATGTATGAATTATTCTAAAAGTCAAAAGACAAGGTCAAATCTCCCAGGTCATGAGCAGTTTTGTTAAGCGCCAGTGACTGACGATGAAGATGAAAGGTTCAAATATTTTATCAGAATTGTCATCAAAGACGTATTAAAGGTCTTGACAAAACTGGAAAAACAGAACTAAATCATTCGTGACATATCTGCAAAAGATAAAAGGAGAAGGAAGGAAAATAAATGATTTGACAAGTTAAATATAAATAATGTATCCAACACATGTATCCAAAGAAGTTTATACACTAATCTGAAAAGATTCAGAATTGGAAGAGACTTTTTGAAATAAAGAAATACTGTAGTCAGGATATACATTTATGAAAATTCTTCAGCAGAAAAAGTCAGACTGATAGGGGGAGTAGAAAGAGGAAACAGTTATGTTCATAAAGAAAGAAAGAAAAAGCCATGGGTGATAATTTTTGCCACAGAAAGAAAACCAAGCTTGTATTAATGGTGACAGTGTGTAAGCTACAGAATAGAGATTCAGATAGACATCAGGTAGATTTAATCATGTGGTTGATGGACTGCTGTGAAATTTTTTTTCTCATAGTTTCCATTTTCTTAGCAAAAAAGAGCTAAAGTTATCTGAGAACAATGAAGTCAGAGGAAGTCTTAAATGATTTAGAAGAAAGGAGAAGATGTGACAAGGGTCTCTAGGAGAGTACATCTCTTCCATCAACTCTGCTTAACCTTAATTCTGTCCGAAGAGAGAACACTCTGCTTTTGACCCTTTTAATGCTTTAACATCCACCTCCAAGTAAAATGGGCTTTTTCTTTCTTGTGGGTTAGTACTTGACCCTGAATCTTATGCTCTTCATGTAACACTCTTGGGCTCTTTAAAATTGATAGTGGTCTTGCTCTAATAGACTCTAAAAGCCTCACAGGTAAGAACTCTTGTTTAAAGTTCATGGTATGACCCATGCTTTTCTCTGGAGAGTCTGTTTCTAGGTTGCATGGAAAGAACAAGTGATAATTTATACACTAAGGAAAACTTATTTAAAAATACCTTTTGCACATTCATTCACTGTAAGCTTCAAATATTGCATGACAATTAAGTATTCAAAACTGCATTACTGATACAGTCTCAAAAACAGGGGATAAACAAAAAGATATATAAAAATGAATTATCATTTGATGCTTTTGAAGCCTGAATCTTTAAAAATCAAACAAATCAGTAAAATCTCCTCATCTTAACTGATGGGTTTTATTTACTTTAACATATATTTTAACCTGTAACTACATGGTAATATTCTATTCAGATGTTATTGCTTGTTTTGTCTCAATTAGATTATAATTTTTACTCTCAATTTTAGTGTACCTCTAAATAGTAAACTGAATTATCAGCAATACTTTCAAACTGAATGATGTTTCACTTATTTGCATAAAATATTTTATAAGAGTAGATATTGAGTTTGCATTAAATAGGTTTAAGATGAACAATTTTAATAACAGTCCTACACTGTCAACAGTTACATTTTTTTTTACTTGCTTTTATCCAAAGCAACTTATACATCTGATTCCACCTAGTTACAGAATTTGCATCTATATTATCACACTTTTCCTGTAGTTTTCATTTTCCAATCAACCCATTCTCTACCCCACTTCATTCTCTGACCCACTCCCTAATCACTATTTGCTAATTCTTTATCCTCCTAAATACTGTTTAAAATCATCTATTTCTTTTTAATTGCAAAAATCCCTTCTTGAACTTCAAAATACAATGAAATTATGACTGGGGTATAGCATGGGTTCTTAGTCTCCAAATGTTTTTACATCTTTCAAACCATTTTACTTACCCTGCATTAAGGACATTTTTCAACATTTAAATGTTTTTATATTACTGCATATACAGAAAAAAGTCAAAGGATGAATCAATGGTTTCTCAACAGATAATAGAATATCTGGCTTCCAATAGCCTCCCCAATTTTGTGCCATAATGTACTCCACATTCTCCCTGAACACCTACCATCTGACTTTTTCTGTGGAGGAGACAAACACATTGAAACACATGTCCAGTTTTTGTCCTTCCTGACTGGCACACAGTTCATTCACCATCCTCATGTATGAGGACTTTGTTGATTGGTTCTCTCTCTCCCAATGTGGAATTAAAAGTCACCTTTTCAGGAAAAATTTCCCTATAATATATCTAAGAGTGACAATATGTATTGTTTCATCAAAACAATAATAATTTACAGATATTAGTACATTTTATTTATTTGATTATTGTTTATCAAATAAGGGTGGAACTACAGATATTAAAGAATCTTCTATAGATTTGCATAATTAAATCTCATGTCATCCACTCAGAATTTGGTTACTTTTTGCAAGAATGAATACATTAAATACTGGTGTATTAGTCATATTAGTGCTCTATACTCTACATTAAATTTTCCTAAATAGTCGCTTTAATCTGTACAATAATTCTGCTTCTAACTGAAGCAAGTTTCTTTTGTTGCTGTTTTTTTTAGAAGAAAGGTTCCAGAGGTAATTCTGTTACTAATTGTTTAGAATTATACAAGCTAAAAGAGCATTCCAGATTTTTTCTTTGAACAGATGGCAATTGCTCACATAAAAATGTATTACATGCTCAAAAATTAAATGAAATAAAAGTCAAATGTATTTAAGAGAATGACATATTTATAGAAATAGTTGTACTTTTTATCATTATCCTTAGATATTATCCAAAGTTCTATTTTTCTAGATACAATTTGAAGTAACTACCTTCCTTAATTAACAACTTTAGAAGCATCTTACATGTAATTATTTTGTTTTGCTTTTCATAAAAAGGAATGTGTATTGTTATAACAGATGTCTGTTTAAAGGTTATGCATTAAAATTTTGAAATTTTTTCTTCTAATCAATATGAATTTTAAGCATTATAGGAAGAGAAATTATTTCTAAAGACGTTGTCTACAATGAAGTCTTTAAAATTAATGAAAGTTAGATGAGTGTAGTTGTTTCTTACTAGTGTTTATTTCCTGTGTTTGTTACAATTTATGTAAGAGAGTCCCTGACTAAGGGCAGAGAGAATTGTACTTCCCTCTAGGCTGCATCTGTCAGTCATGAGCTACATGGCTTGGGGAAGGAACATAGGCATCCTAGATCAAGATTTTTCTCTACCTAAAGTGAATGTGCAACCTTGATTATTCCTGAGTGAACCTTCAAAGCCAAGATTCAGTCTTCTGATGTTTCCTAATTCGCACAGAATACAGTATTAATGCAGTCTATATTTCATCTTTGGAGTTTTCTTGATGAGGAAATTAAAATAGTTTTAAAAAACTCACAGAAGTCTAAGTAAAAAGGATAAGTAGTCCTGGAAATTAATTCCCAGTTTCCATGATTTTGTGGCTGAAAGATCGTTTCCATGGTACACATTCTGTCAAAATCTCTCAGAAACCACTTCTGTGTCACTTTTATTTGTGCTGACAGTATCAGTTCTTAACAGTCTGATGCATCCCTTTCAAAACAAAGATGGAAACAAGGACAAAGCCTGAAATGGTGTAAATTTTACCCAAATTTAATACTAACTCATTACCATCTTAAAACTATAATCTTGTGCTTTTTCAAGATGTCATAGTCACTAAGGGATACTGCATCATTCTCTTTCCTTAGAGACTATGAATAAAACCAGTGCAGGGGACTGAAGGACAAAAATTCTCAACACCATAGCTGTTTGAAATTAGATCATTTTTCTTTCTCTCCTTCTATATGTGCATATATATGTATATATATGCACATTTGATCAATATAAACTTAACTTCTGTATTATAAGTCATACAATTTAAACTATTTGCAGATGCATAAATATATGTGCCTATTAATTGGATATATATATATACATATATATACACATTTATACATATAGGTAAATATTATTTATATATATATATATATATATATATATATATATATATTTTTTTTTTTTTTTTTTTTTTGGTCCTGGGAGTCATACTTAGGACCTTGCATTTGTCAGACAGGTGCCTATGTTGCTGAGCTATACCCCTAGGCCTGTGTCACATATTTACTGAATACAATATTGAGTAAAATGATCTTTAATATACTTTATATGGTTAATGCAAATAATGAATCACAGGTACATGTTTAGGCTAATTAATAATTAAATTTAACATGAATAGTCAATGATCTTCCATATGATTATTTTGTTGTTTTTCTTTGTAAACTTTACTCCTGGATTTTTGTAATTAGATAAAGTAATACTCTGTATTTCTGTGTAACATACATAAATAGACTTGGTTCCTTCTGAACACCTTTTTGATGTAATTAGCCAAAGCAATAAAATTTATTATCAATTTATGATTTATTACTCTTTATTCTGAATTTTTTAATATATTGTGCCATTTTATAGCTATGGTAAATAAGTAAAAACAGAGAAGAATATGGATCAAGCTGTTTGCTTGAATGTAACAATCACCTTTTATACAATAAAATGCAAATGGTACATGGAAATATCTCAATATTGTTAACACACACACATATACAAAGCAGGATTAAAATTATGAATACATGTTACAAGAAAAATCATAATTTTAAAATTGTATTTTTACAAAAGAACTGTGTTTTCAAAACCAGCCTGAGAGTCAATGGAACAGAATAAGAGATGCAGACATAGCTTCAAATACATACAGCCACCTTATCTTTGAAAATGGGGCCAAACACGTTCACTGAAAGAATGATAGCCTCTTTAATAAATGGTGTTGGAAAAATTGGCTCTCTGAATGCTGAAGATTGAAACTAGAACCATATCTATCACCATGTACTAAATTAAAGTCAAAATGGATCAAAGCTTTCAATATTAAAACAGAAACATTAAATCTACTGGAAGACAAAGGCAGTAGAGAGGTTGAAGATATAGGGGCAGGTAGATATTTCATCAACAAAACCCAAACTTCGCTGGAATTACTTCAAATACTCAACAAATGGGCTCTTACCTTATTAAAAAGTTTTGCACCTTAAAACAAATCGCCAAGAGAATGAAAACTCCACAAATTGGGGAAAAATGTAGCCAAATGTCTCTCAGACAAAGGACTTACCTCTAGGACATATAAAGCATTTAAAAAAATCAAGTCCCTCACATCCAAAAATTGCCATCTGGGATAAATACCTACTTTTCAGATGAAAAAACACAAATGGTAAGTAAATGCATAAACAAATGTTCAACGTCATTGGTCACTTTGGTCATTTGAGAAATGAAAATTAAAGCAGCACTGACGTTCCATCTCTCCCCAAAGGAATGGCTATCATCAAAAAATCATCCACTAGCAAATGCTGACAGGGCCATGGGGAAAATACCATTTATTAAAGAGGCTACCTTTCTTCCAGTGAATATATTTGGCCCCATTTTCAAAGATAAGGTGGCTGTATATGTTTGAAGCTATGTCTGCATCTCCTATGCTGTTGTCCACTGTTGGTGGGTTTTCAGACAGGTATAAACACTGTGGAAATTTGTGGAGAGTCCTTAAAATACTAGGAATAGAGGTCCTATTTGACTCAGCTATTCCTTCTCTGGGTATTTTTCCAGAAGAATTGAAAACATCATGCATAGTGATATATGTGCACCCATGTTTATATTTCCAAAATTTTAATAGCTAAAACTTGGAAAGAACCCAAATACCCATCAACTGAGGAATGGATAAAAAATATGTGGTACTTGTTTTACAGTGGAGTCCTACTCAGCTATAAAGTAGGATAAACCCAAGGCTTTTATAGGTAAATGGGTACAACTGGAGACCATATTCATAAGTGAAATCAATCAGACTTGCGTGAGCCAACTTCATACTCTCTGCCTAGCGTGAGACACTGAAAGAGTAAATCTAAAAGCTACAATAGATATTGTGAAAGGGAAAGAAGATGCTCAGAAGGACAAAACAGCTGGGATAGGGAAAAGCAGAAAGGGAAGGGGAAAATACGAAAAGAAATATACATGCATATGCATATACACAAAATGATTAAAATGTTTGTTCTTTTCATTCTATTAGTTCATTAAAGGGACAGCTTGTGATTATATTCTTTGATTAATTTTCCATCTGAAGACAACAATATTCAATATAATAACCATTGTTAATTTCCTATCATTTTGTTTTGAAATTTTGCAAAATTTTTATTTTTTTAAATTATCTTTATAAAAAAGGCTGTAGCTTCAGGGCACAAAATTACCCAAAGTAAAATTCCTTTATTCCTTTTCAGACTATTTACTTATACTCAAATTTCTAAATTTAAAAATATAATAAGGGCTGGGGATTTAGCTCAGTGACATAAGCACCTGTCTGGAAAGTATAAGGTCATGAGTTCAGTCGTTGGTACTGCAAAAAAAAAAAATAATAATAATAATAAATTGAGCCCAGGCCATTTTTCCTGTAAAATGAACGTACAAGTCTTGCTGCCTTTAACCTGTAAGTTGAACCCAGGTTTCCTTTACTTTAGATTTAAAAGTTCCAGTTTTCTACCCTAAGAATACAGAAATATATTCAGCCCAAAATGATAAGGTGCCTCATTTCTTGAAAGTAAGCACTGCTTTCTAAATTTATACTTTAATTATGGTTATGAGATTTTTTTTCCCCCTCAACCTACAAAATGGGTTTTACCAGCTACTACTCAAACAGAGGACCAATGTCTAGAATATACAAAGAGCTCAAAAAAAGGTAAAACACTTAAAATTAAAAATCTGATTAAGAAATAGGCTAGAAAAATAACAGATACTTCAAAGTAATAGAAACACAAATGGTCAACAAATATGGTCAACATCTCTGGCCATTAGAGAATTACAAATTAAAACAAAGCTAAGATTTCATCTTACTGTGGAAAGAAAGAATGGCAATCATAAGGGTATCAAATAATGACAAATGCTGGCACAACTGTGGTGAGGAAAGAAACTTCCTGCATTGTAGGTCAGAATGTAAACTGGTATAACCATTATGGAAGTCAGTATGGAGATTTCTCCAAGCACTGAAATTAGAAATTCCATTTGAGCCAGCAATGGCTTTGCTAAGTGTCTTTCCCAAAGACTTTGAGTCATCAAACTAGAGGGATATATGTATACCAATGATTATAGCGGTATAATTTGTAATAGCTAAGTCCTGGAAGCAGGCCATATGCCCATCTTCTGACAACTGGATGAAGATAATGTGGTATTTATATACAGTGGAATACTACTCAGCTACAAAGATGACATATTTGAGACATTTGTAGGAAAAATGGATGCACCTGGAAAATGCAAGCTGGTATCTTTCATTTGAATGAGGCACAGTACAGAGAAAATGATACAAAGAATGCATTGAAAGGGACAAATGGATGTATCTCTTACAATAGGGAAGTGGCCCAAGGGAAAAGGACAACGTCTGCGGAGGAGGGAAGGGGAAATGAGGGAATAACACTCCAAATAATGCTAATAACTCCAAATGATGTAAACACTATTTGCCATACTTGAGCTAAGACAAATAATGTCATCACACATAAAAAGGCTCTAAGAAAGCCCAAGGAGGGTGAGAGGGGACAATTAAAATAAAAGCTATAATATGTACCTGTAACCACTCTGTGGGATGATGCTAAACTGCATGAATTGCAAAACTGTACTAATAAAATTTTAAAAGAAATTGTCTCCCTTAGATGTTTCTCATATACTTTTCTGTGATTTAATTAAAAAACCTACAACTCACTCCCTTAAGTGAAGTGAACCAAGGTCCCCAGCAGTTCTTTTGGTTTGTGAGTTTAGTCCTGGATGGTATGAGACAAGGATCCTGGCACATCTTACATCTAACAGATTAGCAGTTATACAGAGCCTTGGACCCCATTTGTTGACAATCCCATTCAGTTAATTAGATTCAATTTGTGTGTGTGTGTGTGTGCACGTGCATGCATGCACATGTGTGTGCATGCGAGTGTGTATGTGATCTTACAAATTGAATCCAAGGCTCCATCATGCTAGGCAAATGCTCTACTAATGAGGTACATCTCTATCCCTACAGCTGGAAAAATAATGAGATTCAGTTTTGCAAATTAATATGTAAACATAGTAAGCACAAATTTCCATTAATATTTCAATTCTGATCAAAACAATCTCTAATAGATAATATTTTACACATGATTCTAACATGCATTTTATCCTCTAGCTTCTGCTATTATTGAGGGCTAAGCATCATCCCATTTCTCAGAAATACTAGTTTTTCTGGCTTTCACTGATCCTGTTCACATTGGTTTTCCACTGTACTCAGAGCTTTACTTGATGTCTGATTTTGCCATTCCTCTAAAGGCTTGGATGGGGTTTTTGGTTCTGAGCTAGATAAATGTACTCACTACCCAAACTCCAGATTTCAAAAGAAAATTAATGTGACAGTTTGAATCCAGTAAATGGTTCTTGTTGACATAATTACTGAATTTACTCCAAGAAAAGAGTTCATTGCTCTGCATTCTTATTTCCTTATACTTTCTACAAAAATCCACACCAAATGCTCTTTGAATGTTGATTTGGCTTAAATTCCTGTTGTTGGAACTGTACTTTCAGGAATTTAGAATATGTGTTTCTGGTACTCTATCACCAGAGACTGGGATAGAGTAACAAAACTTAGTAGTTTCTGAGCAAACACATCTGCCAGCTTCACAAATATACAGGACTTTCACTACTTGCATGATAAACTGGGTGAATTCTCTTTATACTGGTATGGAAAATATAACTCCCAAACTGTGAGATGCTGTATGGGCCAAGCTCCTGACCTCACAATATCAAGGAATGAAGTTGAGAATCAAAGGAAGACTTTAAAAGAGTAGTATTACAAAGGAGAAGAGTGGCTCCTAAATTGCCAGAAGGGGTCCTGAGGAAGTGGTCACCTAGGCACTTTGTCATGATATATGCAGCAAAATGATAATGAGGGTACGATGTGGATCAAACTGCAGCCAACCTATAGAATCTCAAGCACAATCACTTAATTAATATTGACCCTATAGAGACATGACTCACCTAGCGGAGTAGTGAGGAAGAAAGAAGGCATTTTTGAGAAGGAAGGGGCATAGAAACCCAGAGTTCTGGTCACCTACCTGTTTGCCTGATGCCTGAGAGCAGTGGAACAGGTGGTATTAATTACAATATTATCTCGAATTGCTTTTTATTTCTAAAGAGACATGCAGACCTATTGAGACCGGCTTTGTTCAGATTCACCGCCTGCCACAATACTCGTGTCTTTTCTTTTTCTGTTGAGTGCCTTGAGGGCCCAATCAGACTCTGATGACATGTTAATTTCTATCTAACTTACATATCTGCAACATGTGTTATCAAACAGCAATACGTTTTTACTCCTAAATTGAGCAAACATATTCTAGTGTGGTTACTAATAAATTAATCCTGAAACATCAGCTAATGGCTTAGAATACAATTTAAAGTCTCCTATGAAGTGAATTGCTTTAAAAATTTTAATATACATTTTTTATCATTTGAATTTCACCTACCATAGTAAGACAGTCAATTTACAGGAAAAAAAACTGCAAGTCCTTCCTAACTTCAAGTTCAAAATCAAAATTTCTATCTGTAACCCAGTCATTTTTAATAGTTGATAAAACCACAGTGACATAGAAGTTCAAGAACTTCTCTTGCCATTTTTCCTTTTAGTGGCAAGGGTACCAAAAACGGTAGCTCATTTGTAAGTAGCTTTGTTATCCTTCACTCTCCTGATCATTCGCATATTTATGGACTTCTTGTGACTGAAATAGTAAAATGGAGAAACCCAGTGTTTTATTATTTACTTGAAACTTAACTCCAGTCTCCTATGTCTTCTCTTTGGGAGGTTAATGGCAATTTTCTTCAGCTTTTGCAACAGTGTAAAACAAGTTTATTTTGTTAGCTTCATGAGTTTTAAGTCCTTAATTTCCAAAAGAATTGGACAAGTCCCACAGAAAAAAGTGGCAAGTGTATATTTCATTTTTGGTGGAAAAAGAAGTGTTACTGCATGGTGTATTTGATAGAGGTTTAAAACTCTTGTGTACGGAAAGTAAAATAAGTATATATCATATAATGGAAGAAAAACAGCTACATTTATTGAAGGTCATGAACAGAGAAATTGTTCTAGGACTGTGCAGTGTGCAGACAAATCAGATTTTTTGGGCTGAAGAATAAGAAACAACCAGTGCTTTGGTCTGGCGTTGTAGAGAATGGTCCTAGAGTGCCATCCAAATTCAAACGGATTGAGGGGAAATGTTAATGAAGAAAGGCCCTAGGATGCTACTGAAGCTCATTGGAAAAGACTGGTTAAGAACAATGGCCCTAGTATACAGGCCTGGGCTCAAGTGCGTGGGTGGGGGAGTGATGTCCTCAGCCTGAGGATTCTATCTATATTAAAGTACATTGCCTAGGATTTCTTAAGTGGCTAAGAGAGTCCCTGAGTAAGGGAACTTCATTCACCCTGAAGGAGAGAGTCACAATAGCCTCTCAAGAGTGCCCTGTTTGGCTAAAGGAACTAAGTGAGTGCCTAGTACCTGGGGGACGCCAACCTGATTTTACCAGAGTTTCTGAAGCAGTTCCTGGGAAGGCTGCAGCCTTTCCACTAAGGAGCCAGTGGGCCAATGCTTCAGATTCCAGGAACCTTATTAGACAAGGAGCCACTGTGGCCCACAGAGTATGGACAAGTCCAAGGGGAAAATATAAAAATGCACTAGTGCTGCTTGTTTTGCCAGAGATGTAGAACAATTGAATCTCATGGAGGATGCTTGAGGGATTCACAAGCTTGGCATCCTTCTGCAGGGGATCCCTTCACAAGGACTCGAGTCCTCTCTTCTTTCTCCACAGGCTCCATGTGGGTAGCTAATTGCCCCAGGGTCATCTCCTTAGGATTGAAACGTGAAATATTCTCAAGAATATTTCACTCCAGTAGGTAAAGGATGAGGAGACATGGGTACAGAATGGCAGTTTAAAGGTCTAAATTCTTCAGTTAGAGTATTTTTTCTTTTTTGCAAAAGGCAGGGAAAGTGGTGTAAAATCCCTTATGCTCAGGTTTTTATGGCTCTTGTTTTCTGTAAAATTCCAAAAGTCACTCTACTTTCTCCAAATGGAAAACAATGATTATCTTTGATAACCCTATCCTCAGAGGCCCACCTGTCTCTCAAGGAGATATGTCTTTCCACCTGTTGGGATGGGATGAGACAAGGTTTTCTATCTGAGTTTTGGGACCTCATTGGACTCTGTCCAGTGATAATGGAAAGGCACTCAAAAAATTGAAGTTGAACATTGCAAAAGTTTTGTCAGAATAAATGTGATTAAGTCCTCTATGTATGTTAGCTGGCAATTATCAATGTCAGAAATTTATCCTCTGGTGGATATTGAGAGAGAGAGTCCCTACCTTAACCAGCCTTTGCTGAAAGGAAGAATAAAACATTCTGACAGCCTCAAATTCTCCAGTCAGAAAATTTAAAAGGAGCTGGAATGATCTTCTGAATGTGACCTTAAACTGTTATTTAAATATATTAAGTGTGTTAAACTATGTTAGTGTTTGTTTAATTATTTAAAAATCAAATTGAGTCCTTAATACAAGAACAAAGAGGAGCTTGTCTGGAATTTGTTTATGGACAGAATATTTGTCAAGGTATAAAAAAGTTAACCATCCCAAATATGGAGAGAGAGATCCCTGGAGGATATTCTTGTCATTTCATGGACACTTATATCAAATACAAGAGAACTAATTGTCACTGTTGAAAATGTGGGAAAGTATCTTTCTTTATGTCTTCTTCTTACTTTTTTTAGGATGTGTGTATTAGAAAACAGCATAGCTAAGTTCCTTCCTTATTTAATATATTAAAACTTGGTTTAAATTAAAGAACATTTTTGCTCCTTTATGGTCTAATAAAGTCTTTCTCATAGTCCTGAGAATTATTTCTGCAAGTTTAATAGATACTGTAAAACCAGTTTAGTTAGCTTACATATAGGCAGCCAGGACTGAACAAGAAATGGAAAAACACAGGAAAAAAATGTGTAATTACTCTAATTTAGGAAAGAAACTTTCTTGTTTATTATTATTTATCTTTCCACTCTGCTTAACCGCCTATGCTGCCTGGTGTGTTCTTTCTATTAGATCTTTGCCATTTTTAATTTTGTTAACTCTTTCTAGAATATGCTTGATAATTTTCTGGAGTACTGGTTTTATAACCATGAGTTTATTTTAAGAGCTCTTTATGATTAAGATAACATTCTATATAAATTTTGAAAGATAATTTTGTACAACTTATCAGGCTGAGTTCAATTTTGTTTTCTTTTAGGATTTGAAACACTTTACTACAAGATCTTTCAACCTTTAAGGTTTCTGTTGAAAAGCCCACTGTAACTTTGATGAGTTTTCCTTTACAGGTGACTCAATGTTTTCCTCTAACTTTTTTTTTTTAAAGATTTCATTCTTGAGAAAGACTTCTGAAACTTTGACTATGATATGTTATGGGGAGTTTTGTTTCTGATCTTGAATACTTGGTATTCTACATGTATGGAAAATTTTCTTCTATTACTTCTCTAAATATGTTTTCTTTATAATGTTTTTTATGATGTTTCTGATATTTCACTAATGCCAATTAATCTTAGTCTTCTTTTCATCCTCTAGAAGTTATTGCATACACTTTTCTTGTTCTTCTGCTTTTTTAAAAAAGTATTTATCATTAATTGGTCACTGACAACATCCCTGTCTTCTAGATCTCATATTCTGTTTTCACATTTATCATTCTAAGGCTCATGCTTTTGGTAGAATTTCTAATCTCCTGAATTTCTGTTTGGAGTATTTTTATGGACTTTTAACTTCATTGAATTTAGCACTGTTACCTTTTTGTTAGTGTCTTTCAGAGTCTCACTGGTTCTTCTACTTGACTCAATATATTATTACTTAAATGTTTGATGAGCTTGCTAAATATCTTCTGATCTGTGCCACTAGCTCCCCCAGTATCATTTTCCATATTTTTGTTCTGTATTTTTGAAAAACTTTGTCTCTGATACTATATGAGTCAATTTTGTGAGCATTAAGGTGCTGGGATATGGTTTTCTGAGTTTTTTTTTCTAATATTTCTATTTTTTATGTTCTGATTTGTGGACTGATTGTAGTGGAAATCTTTATTTCTATCATAGTATGTAGATCTTAATGTCTTCTTTTCAGTGGTTTCCTGGGCATGGCTAGCTGTTGGTCTTTGCTGCTGTCCCACAATCTGACCACCTTATTCCCTTGAGATGGAAAATGGCAATGTATTCCAGCCAGTATCTGTAATGGTACACCACATTTTTAGTAACCACAAAGCTGTTCAGATATTGTCTTCTAAAGGAAAGCAATTAATAGTATCTGATGCATTCATTCAGCTCTAATAAGAAAATTAGCACCAATATGACACCAAAAAAAAAAAAAAACAGAGTACTGGTAAATGTTAAACACTGATGAAGTACCAGCCTTATTTATTGAAAAGAGATCTGTAATTATGGCATGAACATGAAGACAAAGCACATATTGGCCCACTATTGACCTAGAATAAATATGGTAAATGGAACAACTTTACCTCTACTAAAAATAGAACCAAAATATCATTGATAGAATTAGCTTCCTAGAGACTCATAAAACTTAGTAATTATATAAGGAAAGATACAGGAGTTAACAACAGGCAAATGAAAAAAAATATTTAAAATATTACTTAAGTGAAAATGAGAAAGAAGAGAGTGAAGTGTGGCTCATATTGATGAGCAAAAAGAAATTACTAGTAATAGAGTATAGCTGAGAGAATGAACAAGAAAAAAGATAAAAAAGAAAAAGAAGTGTAAAAATCGGAAACACATTAATAAAGAACAATAAAAAGTACTAAAAGGATGAAAAGAGAACACTTGATTAAAAACTAAAAAGGGAGAAAAAGAGAGAAAAACCTCATCACCCCCAAAATGAAGGAATGATACAAATAATTAAAAATTTTAAATAAAAAGGATTGATCAAAGAAAACATTCCTGTGTTGTTCAATGAAAAGTTTCTCTCCAAGATCTGCAGTTGTGTGTTTCAACCGCCCATGAGTTTCTATGCCTAATTTTAGATCCCTTGGATTATCTGAGTCACTCTCTGTACTAGAGGCTCCTCTCTCTACTCTCCCTAGATTGCAGTGACCATCCAAGCTAAGGCAGGTCCTTGATCCTGTTGGTAAACAGGGACAGCAATCAGTGCTCTTATCTCTGCTGTGTTTGGCTACAGTACAAGGGTTCTAGGGGGTTGTATGATTTAATATCTGCAGTTGTTAGGTCTAGGTCCACCCTTCTTTCCTTGGGCATTTCCTTTATCCTGAATAAGATTGGTTAATTATCACTTCTGTTGCCTCACACCATGGGAAAGCAAAATATAGGAGTAGCCTGGAGTTGGTATGGGATAATGCCTTTGCATTAGGGTACACTGCACACCCACCCAGTCTTGCTTGTTCATTTGTGGAAGGAGTAACATTCATCTGTTGAGTCAGCTTTCCCAAAGGGAAGTATTTATATTTATGACATTTATAAAAAGTAGAGTAAGTAATTCAATAATACAGAATATTGCAATAAACCACATAGGTACAATGTGATTTATATGCTGCTAAATAATTTCTATTGTCATGGGATCCCAGGAAATATTATGGATCAGTACTTAGTAAACTGCTTAAATATGGTGTCTTTTTTATTTTATAGAGAATAAAACAAAAAAGGACAGAGCAAAGCAGATAAGAACAGAAAAATGTAAACAATACAGCACTTCACAAAAAGACAAATGGATATTAAGAGTAGTTACCATACTGTCTCTGTCTTTGAAATAGTTGACCATACCTTCACACACAATAATATCAAACATAACAAAATAGTATAAAGCCATTCAAGAGAATGAAAGTATTACAAGGCAGTCTGGACCAAATAACAGAAAATGAACAATGGCTACTATAATATCTCATTTTCCATAAAAAAATTTGTTTATACTACCACACATATTAAAATCCAGTAAGACACAACATGATAGAACCAATGGAAACAGAAGAACAAAAGCATGGTAGGATTTCAAAGCAAGATGATATTAAATCAGCAATGGCTGCCATAATGTCTTATTTTTTCAAAATAGCTGTTCATACCATCACCCATAATAAAATCAAACAAAACAGAATAAAACCATTCCAAATAATGAATGAAAACATTATAAGTCTTCAAAGCAATGTAATGGGGAATCATGATTACCATAAAACCTTATGTACTCTTACCATTCTTACATTAGGGAGTCTATATGGTATTATACATGTGAATTTGATTTATTTTGCTTGTGAGTATGGTCTCAAGTTGTATCCATTTATTTATAAATATCTCAGTGTGATCACTCTTTAGCTGAGTAGTACTCCATTGTATAAAAATACCACAAATTTTTTATCCAGTCCTAAATTGATGAGCACTTAGGTTGTTACCAAGATCTGGCTACTACAAATTGCGCTGCTATAAACATGGGTGCACATATATCACTGTGGCATGATGTTTTCAGTTCTTCTGGGAATATGCCTAGAAGTGGAATAGCTGGGTCAAATGGGACTTCCAATCCCAGCATTTAGAGGGATCTCCAGACTGACTTCCACAGTGGTTGCACCAGTCTACACTCCCACCATCAGTGCAGAAGAGTTCCTTTTTCCCCAAAGCAGCCTCTCCAGCATTTGTTGTTGGTAATTTTCTTCAACCTGGCCATTCTTTCTGGAGTGAGATGGCATCTCAGTGTGGTTTTAATTTACATTTCTGTAATGACTAAGGATGATGAACATTTTTTTATGTATTTATTCGCCATTTGTATTTCTTCATTTGAGAATTGTGTATTCATCTTGGATGCCCATTTTTGGATTGGGTTTTTGAATTTCGGAGGTCTGATTTTTTAAAATTCTTTCTAAGTTCTAGACAGAAGTTGTTTGTCTGAGGGATGGTTCACTAAGATTTTTCCCAGTTTGTGTGTTTTCTTTTCACTCTACTGGAGATTTCTTTGGACATTGAGAAACTCTTTAATAAGAAGTGATCCCAGTTATTAATTCTGGGAAGTATTTCCCATGCAGTTTGATTCTTGTTCATGAATTCTCTACCCATATGTCTTCAAGATTTTTACCTACTTTGTCTTCCAACAGATTTAGTGTTTCTGTTTTAATATTTAGATCTTTGATCCACTTATATTTTAGTTTAGAACATGGGGATAGGCATGGGTCTAGTTTTAGTTTTCGGCATAGGGATAGTCAGTTTTTCCAGCACCATTTATTAAAGACACTATCGTTCTTCTAGTGAACTTTTTGGGCCCTTTATCAAGGGTAAGGTGGCTGAGTGTGTTTGTAGTTGTGATTGTATCCTCTAATCTATTCGACTGATATTCAGGTCTGTTTTAATTCCAGTACCATGTTGATTTTATTACAGTGGCTTTGTAGTATAACTTCAAGTCAGAGATTATGATGCCTCCTGCCTTGGCTTTGCTGCTTAGAATTGCCTTTGCTATTCTAAGTCTCTTCTGGTTCCAGATGAATTTTAGGTGTGATTTCTCTAGATCTTTGAGTTATGTCTGTATAACAATCTGGGAAAATGGTCATTTTCACAATATTTATTCTTCCTATACATGAACAAGGGATGTCTTTCCATTTTCTGAGGTCCTCTTCAATTTCTTTTTTTTCAGGGTATTATACTTTCCCTGTATAGCTCTTTTACTTCTTTCATTAGATTAATTCCTAAATATTTCATTTTTTTGGATGCTAATATGAAGGGTGTGGCTTCTCTTATTTCTCTCTCAGTGATTTTGTTGTTAATATATAGGAATACTATTGATTTTTGAGAATTGACTTTGTATCCATCTACATTGTTGAATTTATTTATTATATCCAGGAATCTTTCAATGGGGTTTGGGGGTCTTCTATGTAGAGTATCATGTCAGCTGCAAATAAGGATAATTTAACTTTCTCTTTTCCTATCTTTACTCCTTTTATTTCTCTCTCTTGTCTAATTGCTCTGCCTAGTATTTCTAGTACTATATTGAATAGGAGTGTCGATAAGTGACATCTTTGCTTATGCCTGATTTTAAGGTAAAGGTTTTCAGTTTTTGACCATTTAATATGATGCTGGCCTGATTTGTCATAGATGGCTTTTATCATATTGAAGTAAAGACCAGCTAGCTATTCCAATTCTCTGTAAGGTTCTTTTCATGAATGAATGTTGAACCTTATCACAAGATTTTTCTGCATCTATAGAAATAATCATATGATACTTGCTTTTTGCTCTATTGATATTGTGGATTACATTTATTGATTTATGCATGTTGAACCATCCCTGCATGCCTGGGATGAATCATACTTGGTCATGGTGTATAATCTTCTTGGTCATTTGCTGCATCCTGTTTGCCGATATTTTATTGACGATTTTTGCATCTATTTTCATTAGGGATGTTGGCCTGTAGTTCTCTTTTTTTAGTTGAGACTTTCTCAGGTTTTGGTACTACAGCAATATTTGTTTCCAGGAATGTCTTAGGAAGAATTGCTTCCTTTTTAATTTCATTGAATAGTTTGAGGAGTGTCGGCATTAAGTCTTCTTTGTATTTCTTGTAGAATTTCTCAGTGAATCCATCTGGGCCTGGGCTCTTTGTTGGTAAGGACTTAATTACATTTTGGATTTCATTAATAGAAATTGGGTTATTCAGGAGTTTTACATCTTCTTGACCCAGGTTTGGTAGTTCATATGTTTCTAGGAATCTGTCCATTTATTCTGTGTTATCGAACCTATGAGTGTAGAGGTTTTCAAAATAGGTGTCGATGATCTTCTGTATTTCCACAGAGTCTGTAGTGATTTCACCTTTTTTATTCCTTATTGCATGAATTTGAGTTTTTTCTTTCCTTTTTAAAATGAAGTTGGCTAGGTGCTTATCAATTTTATTTATTCTTTGAAAGAACCAACTCTTTCGTTCATTGATTCTTTGTATTGCTTTCTTAGTCTCTATTGCATTAATTTCTGCTCTGATCTTTATAATTTCCTCTCTTCTTTTGGCTTTGGACTTGGCTTGCCTTTCTTTTTCTAGATGTTTCAGGTGTAGTATCAGGCTGTTTATTTGTGACCATTCTGTTTTACTGATGTGGGAGCTCAGTGCAATAAATTTTCCCCCAAGGACTGTTTTCATTGCACTCCACAGATTCTGGTAATTGTATTTGTATTTCCATTTGCTTGTAGATATTGTTTAATTTCTTCTTTAATTTCTTCTGTAACCCACTGATTGCTCAAGTGTGTATTATTCAATTTCCATGTATGTGGGGGGGGTTTGCAGTTTCTTTTCCCATTAATTTCTAGTTTCATGGCACTATGGTCAGATAACTTGCATGGGATAATTTCACTTCTTTTGTATTTACATAAATATGGGCTAGTATATGGTCTATTTTAGAGACCTTCTGATGTACTGCTGAGTAGAATGTGTATTCTGATGTTGTTGGATGCAACCCTCTGTATACATCTATCAAGTCCATTTATTCACAGGTATGATTCATTTCTGTTATTTATTTGCTGATTTTCTGTATGGTTGATCTGTCCCTTTGTGTCAATGGCACGTTAAGGTCTCCTGTTATAATTTTGTTATTGCTGATTTGATTTTTCATTTCTGTTAGTACTTGCTTTCTATCGCTGGGTGCTCTTGAATTTGGTGCATATATTTTTAAGATTGTTATCTCTTCCTATTGAAGTTTTCCCCTAACTAGTATGTAGTGTCTTTGGATCATTTTGGTTGGAAGTTCACATTGTCTGAAAACAGAATAGCTACTCCCACTTTTTTTTTGGGGGGGGTTCTGTTGTGTGAAGTATTGTTTTCCATCCTTTGACTTTCAGTCTATGAGTTTCCTTTAGGGTTAAATGGGTTTCCTGTTGACAGCATATGGTTGGATGTTGTTTCTTGATCCATTCTTCCAGTCTGTTTCTTTTAATTGGTAAATTGAGACCATTTACATTAATGGTTATAACTGTTATATATTGGTTTATTGTTGACATGTCATCTTTCTGCTCTTGTTCTTTACCTTTCCATTCTGTTTAATTTTCTGCGTTGCTTCGTGTTTTTTCCTATGTGTATCTAGAATATCTTTCACTATTCTTTGCAGGGTTGATTTGGTCATCATGAAGTTCTTCAGCTGTTCTTTGTCATGGAAGTATCTTATTTCTCCATCCATTTTGAGGACAGTTTTTCAGGGTACATTAGTCTGGGTTGGAAGTCATTTTCCTTTAGGATCTGAAACACTTTATTTCATGCTGTTCTTGACTTCATTGTTAGTGTTGAGAATTCTGCTGTGATTCTTATAGGTTTTCCTTTATAGATGATCTGTCTTTTCTCTCTAACAGCTTTTAATATTCTGTTCTCATGTTGGATTTCTGGGATGGTGATTATTATATTTCTGGGTATAGTTTTATTTTGGCTATGGTTGGCGTCATATATGCTTCACTAATCCATATGTCAGTTTCCATTCTCATGTTTGGGAAATTTTCAATTCTTACTTCTGAAAATAGCCTCTTGATATCATTTGTGTTGTCTCCTTCTTTTTCATTTATCCCTATTAATCTTACTTTGTTTTTCTTTGCATCATCTTGCAGCTGTTGAATTGTTATTTCCTGATTCCTTCTTATTTTTAAAAGATCTTTCCTATCTTCTTCACTCATTGCAATCTTGTCTTGGAGGTCTGAAATTCTATCTTCACTTTCATTGAGGAGGTTTTGGCAACTTTCAATAGTATTTTTGATTTCTTGTATATCTTTTTGGATCTGCTTCATGCAATCTATTTGTTTCTTATACTGTTCATTCAGGGGTTTTATCTTTTTGCTTTCTTCCTCTAATTTTTTATTTATTTCTTTCACTACTTTTATCATTTCTTCTTTTACCTGGGAGATTATGTCTGGTTTGAGTTCCTTTAAAGCTTCCTGGAGTTGCTTCTTTATTTCAGTTGATATCATTATAGGCATTTCAAGTTGGTGGCTTATGTTTTCTTCTATATGTATGGCTCCTAGGCTTTCTTGAGATGGGCTGGAAGTTTGAGATTGCATTTTTGTGTTTTGTCTTGTCATTTTCTTATATTTCTGTGTTTAAAGTGTTGTTCCAAAGCTTCCCCTGGGCATGTTGAAAGTCACCTCCACTGCCCTCAGCTCCTGGGACTGAATGAAGGTTGTTGAGCTTGGCCCATTTAGGCTTGAGGACCTCCCGAGCCTTGTCCAGTTTTTTAGGAAAGTGGGTGGGCATGTAACTTCTGTGAGCAATGGTCTTAAAATCTCCCTGGGCCAATGCTGTTGGGCTGGTACTCATCTTGCAAGATCTTGGCTACCTGGATTGAAAAAATGTCGCTGGGTGTGATCCACTCAGGCCAATGGAAACTTCCAAGCTTAGTCCAGTATTTTGGAGAGCTAGGTGGGCATTTAACCACTGGGAGCAATGGTCTTAAACTCTCCCCAGGCCAGCACTGGCAGGCTGGTACTCCCTAAATATGGTGTCTTATGTTTTCTTTTTTCTTTTTCTTTTCATTCAAAGGAAAAATGCCAGAAAGGTAGAGGTGACATTGTAGTCCTGAAAATAATTTTGATTCTTAAATTAGGGTGAATCATGTTTATCTTTATAACTTTCTCTTTTCTAGGTCACAATATGCAATCCCCATGATTTAAAGAAGCAGAGTTTTACATGGATCACTGTTTCAGTCCATTGTCAGCTGGCTCAAAAGCAGAAATGGCCTGATGGAGGTGTCTGGAAGAGGAAATTCTCTCCCATCATGGAGGCCAAGGAGCAGAGATAAGAGAGAAAGTGAGAGTTAAATACTCTTTCTGTCATGCTACCAGTTAACTGAGTCTTCCCTACTAGGCCCTACCCCTAACAGCATATTCAGATACTGATACATCTCTGGATTTATAGATGAGTATAATGCCCCAATGATCCAATCACTGTTGAAAATCCCACTTTTGAATATCAGTCTTTGGGAGATATTTTTGTGTGCTTGTTTTTTGGTACCAGGAATCAAACTCAGGATCTTGCATTTACCAGACAGGTTGGGAGACATTTGTGATCTAAGCCACAATATTATACTCATCATTTTTATAATATGTATGTGTTAATTTTCTCATTGTTGAGACAAAATACCCAATCCCCAAAGACAAAGGAGTAAAGGTTTATTTAAGTTACAGTTTGTAAAGGTTTCAGTCCACAGTTGGCTGGCTACAATGAGGGGTGTCATGGTTGAGAAGCAACACAGAGAATAAACAGTTCGTGATAGTCAGAAGGTAGCAAAGGAGCAATGGACTTTCACAGCTTTTTTCTGCTCCTCTTATACACTTTCTAGGCTATCAGGATTAGGATGGGGCAAAACAAACAGTGGACTGATTTATTAACCACACATCCTTAACTCCAGCACCACATACTCTAGATTGAACTGCCTCTGAAAAAACTCCACATATGGTCACATGAGGTTTGGGGAACATTTAGACACAAACCAAAACAACACACAACACAAATTGGAATCTTAAAGAAGTTCTTACTAACTTTAAGTTAATAGCACTAAAATTTGTTAGTATTTTTTCTCTATAGAAAACATAATGTGTGTATTAGCATAAATATGAATACAAAACTATTGCAAAGTAATGAATTAATTTTCTTCTGTAAAAGTAGAGGCATCCTATAAGGATCTAATATTGATTTGCAGGATACATGAGAATAAAATTTTAGATCCTTGTTACTCCCTTTAAGTAACAAAAATTGTCACATTTAAAAAAAATGCATGCATTTACTGGGTCTTATATATTACCATATTATAGTGTTACAGTCAGGGTTTGTAAGGAAACCAACTTAATATTGAACACATAATTCATAGAATTATTTTATAAGTCACCCAAAGAGTCACACATGAAAAGTGTAGGAAATCTATCCACAGAGTAAACACCCCAAAGTAACCAGCTGAGAGTCTGGACCCACAGCAATGTCCTATAGGAATCCAGAAGACCTAGAGCCCGTGCAACATTTCGTGGAAAGTCTGTTTCATGTATCTGCTTTGGCAAGGCCAAAAGGTCACGGGTGGAAGCCAGAAGGCCTGCCTCAGTGGGAAGAAGCATCTGTGCCAGTAGACTGAGGAATCCCACACTGGAGCGAGGAAGTGATACTCACAGTAAATACCAGGATTTCCCCTAAAATACCACAGCCATTTTCAGTGATAACAAGGTCCCAAGCTCCTCTGACAAGAACAGCCAAGTTTATATCAGGAAGTCAGCGTGACTAGCTTTTCCTAGAAACTGAACAGCACACATTCTCTCCTCTAGAGCCAAGAAGCCAAGACTAGAGCTCCCCTAAAGTGAACCATGGCCATTCTCATTGCCAACAAGGTCCCAAACTCTTCTGATGATGAAAAACGCCAAGTTCATATCAGGAAAGACACTCAACAATCTCCTCCAGGAGAACCCACAGCAATAAGAGAACCAACAATACCCAGGAGAACCAATAACGTTATTTCTTCCTCTCTAGTTCTCTCTCTTATGTTTACAATTCTCAGGTGGGCCATCCATACTCAGTGCCATGCTGATTCAGTTCAGCTCGTGTTATAAGTTGACCACCTGTTGTCAATCCACCACATATGGATAGATGTGTGCTGCTGATAAAACACTGACATTTTCAAACCATTATCTCCTTTTAATGCCTCAAACATTATCATTTACAAATACCTCAGTTTGAGTTCATTTCTGCAATTAAAAATCTTTTGTCAGAGCTAAATACTGTAGGACTATAGATGAGAGAGACATGCAACAATATGATACTGTGAAAGGTGATGAAATATAAATCAGAGGTGACCTTGTTACATGACGTTAGGCAAAGTATTTCATCTTTCAATTTCTCCATTTTCATTTTTTAAAGAAGGGTTAAAATGTGCACTCATTATAACTTGTAAAATGTAGATAATTTGTTCTCAGAATAGGGTATTATTAACCTGGCTCACATTGTGATCTTCAGATGTGAGAAAATTAACCAGGAAGAACTCAAAAGCCATAATTATACTTTGAAATAAAAGGAAGTGAATGTTACACATTTTAGCTGATTTGGTTTCATATCGCAGAAAGTCATGACTTCAAATGTACTTTAAATTAGGGAATATTTTAATTTCCAGATGCTAAATAAACACATATACAATATACTAATTATAATATTCTTTCATGCATAATCAGATATAAATATTGTAAATGGGATAATTAAACACAATCAATACTTCAAAGAAAGTTAGGTCAGATTTGTGTTTTAGGATGAGAAGAAAATCTGATTTTCAGACATTTTGCATTCAGAATAGCAACCAAACTAGAAATATATTTCATGTAGACAAAAGAAGCATATCACATAATAGAATATAAAGTGCACTTCAAATTTGAAATGTAAAACTGGGGTTTTTGGAAAATAATTTGCGTTTGGTGCAAAGCTTTTAATTTCCAGGGATTCCTCTTCCGTTTTTTTGTCATTGAAATGAGATTTTTAAGGAAATTGCTCCAGTAACAATACCTCAAAAGCCACTCTAACATCAAATTATGTATTAAGAAAATAATAATGCCCCATAATTTAATAGTTATGTGGACAGGTATGATACAATAAAGGTACTTTAAAGGAAAAGGGAAGAGCAGGAATTTGAGGAGCAGAAATAAGTGGATGGTGCAGTGAAAAGGATAGTAAACACAACAGGTCTTTATGGAAAGAAGAGATTGTTATAAATTCCAGTGTATTGATAAAAAGAAAACGGAACTAGCCTGAGAGTATTTATTTTTTAATGTTTCACATGATTCTGTATTGTTTGCTATGATTTCCTCAGCCTTATTCAGATATATAATCATTACAAATACAAAATTTTTGGAAGTGTGTGGTAGTTGTTTAAAAACAGCATTCAGATATTCCTACAGAAGGAAAGAAAAAGAATACTACTCCATTGAGTCATTAAACAAATTGCAACCATTGTATGTGTTGAAATGTTCATTGAAACATAAAAATCAAAGTTTAGAATTCTGGAAGCAATCATCCCAATATTTAATATAACTAACCTAAGCATGAACATGTGGATCAAAGACAAGCCAAAATTAAGGAAAAAATGTAATTAAACACAAGCATTATGCTTATATTAGTACAACAGTTTTCAAGGAGTACAATTCTAAGGGAAATTTCAAGTATGATTTTCACTAAATGGAGTGGAACTTGATGCACCTAAACTTTACTGTCAGCTTGATGGCATCAAGATTACGAGAGAGGTGATTAGTTCATGTGGGTGCTATGCAAACTGGTGGGGTAATCCTCGGATGTGCAGAGGTGACTGTTCCATTGAGAGGCGTTGCCCACCTGGAGGAGGAGGGTCGCTGGAGGACTTCACAAGGAGGAAGATTCAGCTCTGGTGTTCTCTCCACGTGCTCTGATTCCTGGACGCTATGCAGAGGGCACACTGCTCTCTTAATTTTTTCCCCACTGGAGCCGCCAAGCCATGGAGTGAAACCTGTCAAACTGCAATCTAACTAAACGTTTCTTCTGTAAAGTTGTGTTTTCTCAAACATTTTACTCAGCAATAAGACAACTGACCCTGACCAATACAGCCTGCTACTCCGAGCTATGTTACTTCACGCTGAAGCAAGTAAAATATTTCCCTTCAGAGGTTTCATCCTTTTTTTTCCAGAAGAGGTAACATCACTGTATGTTAAAAGATAGAAACACTATGATTAGGTCTATTAAGTTCATCTTGGATTATTACCTTTAGATCATAGCTTTTTATTTATTTGTATTTTTGTCCAGTTATCCATCATTCAACAAATCTAACCACAGAAATACAAAATTTCCTTTGTATCTTCATATTATTTCTGAAATTTCTATATTCACACAAATATAACTAAAATTGCTATTTTTTTCATGTTGTCTTTTGCCTTTGGATATCAGCCATGACTTTTGCTACAATTCAAGAGAATATATTAACGTTTATTTTTCCTACCACAGCACGCTGCAGACACAAGTAAGAAGATAAATATGGGTCTGAATAATATATGTTTAATATTTTTATTATAAATTGACTTCAAATTTTTATTTTTATTACATTTTATTAAAATAGTATTATTTTCCAGTAGTTTTTAATCTTAAAAAATATTGTCAAATAAACTTCATCACTCTATTTATGATCACATACCTTATATACATGGATATTTTAGTACCTTTCATTACAAGACAAAAGTATACTAAAACACTCCTTTTATTAATTCTTCAAAATCAAAAATAATTATCTTATTTGTCCTGATGTTAATTCACTTATCATTTGGAGTTTAATCATCTAAGAGCCTTGTAAGATTTTCAAAAGGAAAACATCATAACTACATAGCTTAATTATAATGCAAGCTTGAGTTTAGTTTTTGTGAAATCAATTTTTTAGGGAATTCCATTGCATTCATCAACAGATAAATATAAAAAAAAAGTTTTTTTTTTAAATCATGAGTAACCAGTTGTTTCAACAGTATCATAAAAATTAAGGGAATAAGAAAATGATCTCTGTTTTGGACTTGAAAATCATGACATTATTTAAGGCTCTGGCAGATGACATAATTATTGTTGTCAAAAATTTATTTCCATATACAAGTATAGAAAAACTCTTCAGTCATCTGGGAAAATCTATCTTCAAGGTGATATGAGGTTATAAGTTTGATAGTTGTAAAAACAACTCATTCTTATATAAAAAATACCAATGGAAATGATGGGGAATGGACCATCTCCCCTGTTTTTTATATTTTGATGGAATTTTAGCCATTCTTTCAAACCAACAAATCATCTTATGCTGTAAATTAAGTTGTAGATATTTCTTTTTTTGTGTGTGAAAGAATTTTTACTAATAGAATAAATTTAAGAAAGTCTGACAAGTTGACATCACTTTACTAGAAAAAAAAGAGTCCTACTATGATAATGTAGACTTACATTTACTTTATCAAAATTTCAATAAAACCATTGAAAGGATTAATACTGGCTCTCATTTTCTGATGTCATTTTTCATACTGTATTAAATATTTGTATTTTTTATCTCCAAGATATCAGTCAGCATAGGGTTAAAAACAGACATAAGGGCTGTAAATGCCTAGTTATAGTTAATCATTTAAACATATATCATAACTAGACATGGTCATGCATGCATTTAATATCAGCATTCTTGAGGTTGAGGATGGGGCATTTCAAATTTCATCCTAGCTTGGAGGCAACTGTGATATTTAGCAAGATCTTTCTCAACAACAACAAAAAAGTAGAACTAGGGTGGTGGCTCAAACAGGGCTAGGCAAAAGCTCTGTATTCAGTTGCCAGTAATGTTAGCACACACACACACACACACACACACAGAGCTTGATCACAACATAAGATTAATGTTCAAATTTTAAAATATGAATTGCGGTAAAGATAAATTGTCATTAATCCTCTCAAAACTAATCCCCCATGCTGTAAAGACATCTATCCCACTATTCATGTCACTTGCTGAAGCAATCTTGGAAACTCCTCTTATGAGTGTCTTTACATGCTTTGATAAAAAATTCAGTGAATACTGTCACTAAGTACCATCCAGTGAGAAGACAGGCTCATAGAAACATGATAGTGTGACTTCATCCACTTTAGTCACTGGATGTCATATTTTGCAATTTCTGGCTTTTCATCAGAAACAAAATAATAATGGAAACTAAATATTTTCAAATAATCAGGATGTTGAGGCTGTCACAACCATACAGCAAAACGAACTCACAAAAGAAGACTGAGAATTGATTCACGCAATGGCAAGGAAAAGGGATAGATGTATTCAAGATGATGGGTGAGGAATTTTAGGGATGCATTAAGAAGAAGTGATTTGCTTTCAGGTTGACGAGATGGGGACTCATGATATATATATATATATATATATATATATATATATATATATATTTGTATCATGTTTATTTTTTTAAACATAATAGACTCCAGTTCCATTAATTTTGCTGAAAATGCTAGTATTTCATTTTAGTATCTGGATAATATTCAATTATATATATTTTACATTTCGCTTATACATTGATAGATATCTACATTAATTATATATTCTATTATGTGTCTTGCTTCAATAATAAAAACAGCAAAAATAAAAAACACATTCCAAATTTAAAAAGATATCTAGTCATGGACAAAAAGGAAGCTGAATTTCACCATTTTATAGACATCTCTGATCTGTTTGTGGAATGTCTGTTTCTTTTGGAGTTACCATCACCTAACTTTGGGATTTGAAGCTATGGTAGATTAAAAAATAATGGAAATAAATTCTTTAAAACTCCTCCTATCAAGAATTGAAATCTATTTATCTGTGTCTTAAATCTACTTTATTTTCACTTGATTGATATGTGGAAGGAAGAGCACACACAATGTCTGGATCCAGTCTTGAGGAGGATTGGTAGCTTTTCCCCCCACCCTGAGAGACATTCCATAAACAAGTCTGATCAGCCTCCTGGAAGCAACTGCACATTCTCATGAGAAAAGAGCCTCCAATCTCTTCAATATAAGAAGAATCTTGGAACCCAACAAAGGGAATGAATGATGAGCCAAGTGATTTTTTTTCTTTCTGTCACTAAGCTTGGGATGTACCCATTATACAGAAACAGGCTGCAGAAGAATCATTTTCTCTACTGCACACTGAGACATAGAGCAAGAAATACATCAATTTTCATAAACAAAATACTTTTAATGACAATCTCTGTGCTACTTTACAATCTTAAGCAAATGAATAGGTGCCTCTTGATTACAGAATAGAGACTTTTCAGAAGTCCCTAAGTTAGGCTCAAAGAAACATTTATTGAAACTTTTGACTTCCAGTGATACGTGACCAAAGAGAATGATAGTGTACTTATATGCCAATGTGTTTTACCAGTGATGGGGATTGCACATCAGATGGTGGACACAGGTAAGATCTGATGAGGGATGAGGAAGCATCCAGTGACCAATGACAGTGAGAAGATTTTGCTCCCATATTTTAGCAAAAGTAAGGAAGTAAACAGTGAGTGTCAGTCTCTATAGTGGAGAAATTTGTCTAATACCATACAAATTGGAGGGAGAAGGGCATTGTAAGAGGGATATGGAAGCAACAATAGAACTTTCTGTCTCTGTCTCTGTCTCTCTCTCCCCCCTCTGTGTCTCTCTCTCTCTCTGTCTCTCTCTCACTCTGTGCCTTTCCCTTTGTGTTTTCAATTCTAAGCAACAAAATCAAGGCAGGAGGCATCACAATCTCTGACTTGAAGTTATACTACAAAGCTACTGTAATAAAATCAACATGGTATTGGAATAAAAACAGACGTGAAGAGCAAAGGAATAGATTAGAAGATACAACTACAAACACACTCAACCACCTTATCTTTGATAATGTGGCCAAGCATGTTCACTGGAAGAATGATAGTCTCTTTAATAAATGGTGCTTGAAAAATTGGCTATCCATATGCCAAAAACTAAAACTAGAACCATGCCTATCACCATGTACTAAACTAAAATCTAAGTGGATCAAAGATCTAAATATTAAAACAGAAACAATAAATATGTTGCAAGACAAATTAGGAAAAGGTCTTGAAGACATAGGGGTAGGTAAAGAATTCATGAACAAGAACCAAATTGCATGGGAAATATTTCCCAGAATCAATGACTGGGATTGCATCTTATTAAAGAGTTTCAGCATGTCGAAAGAAATCTCTAGAAGAGGGAAAAGAAAACCCAGAAACTGGGAAAAATCTTATTGAACTGTACCTCAGACTTCTGTCTAGAACTTATAAACAATCAAAAAAAAATCAGACCCCCAAAATTCAAAGACCCAATCCAAAAATGGGCATCCGAGATGAACACAGTTCTCAGATGAAGAAATATGAATGGCAAATAAATACATGAAAAAATGTTCATCATCATTGGTCATTAGAGAAATGCAAATTAAAACCACACTGAGATGTCATTTCACTCCAGAAGGAATGGCCAGGATCAACAAAACTACCAACAACAGATGCAGGAGAGGCTGTGGGGGAAAAGGAACTCTTCTGCACTGTTGGTGGGAGTGTAGACTGGTGCACCCACAGTGGAGGTCAATCTGGAGATTTCTGAAAAAGCTAGGGTTGGAGGTCCCATTTGACCCAGCTTTTCCACTCTTAGGCATATCCCAGATCTGAAAACATCTTACCACAGTGATATATGTGCACCCATGTTTATAGTGGCACAATTTGTAATAGCCAGATCTTGGAAACAACCTAAGTGCCCATCAACTGAGGAATGGATAAAAAAAATTGTAGTACTTTTATACAATGGAGTATTACTCAGCTATAAAGAATGATCACATTGAGATATTTATAAATAAATGGATACATCTTGAATCTATACTCATAAGTGAAATAAATCAAACTCACATGTATTAATACTGTATAGTCTCCCTAGTGTAAGAAATGGTAAGAGTACAGAAGATTTTATGGAAATCATGGTTCACCATTATACTGCTTTGATATCGTATGTCTTCATTCATTGGTTCGAATGGTTTTATTCTGCTTTATTTGATCTTAATATATGTGATCATATGAATAGTTACTTTGAAGATAAGACAGTATGGTAGCCAGTGTTGATTTAATATCATCTTGCTCTGAAGTCCTACCATGCTTTTGTTTTTTTATTACCATTGGTTCTATCACATTGTGTCTTATTGTATTTTAATATGTATGACAGTAAAAACAATTTTTTTGGAAAATGAGATAATATAGCAGATAATATTGTTCACTTTTGGTTATTTGGTTCAGAATGTCTTGGAATACTTCCATTCTCTTGAGTTGTATATTCCACTTTGTTATGTTTGACATTATTGTGTGTAAAGCTAAGCTCAGCTATTTCAAAGAGACATTATGATAGTTACTGTTAATATCCAATTGTCTTATTGTGAAGTGCTGTGTTGCTTACATTATTCTGTTCTGAGCTTCTTAGATCTGTCCTCTTTTGTTTTATTCTCTTTAAAATAAAAAAAATTAAAAAATTAAACCCCTAACTATATATTGATTTTTAAAGCAACAAAATAAATTAATGTGAATGTTTAAAGTGTCTAATGTGGTTAAATACTATCTGAAAAATTGATAAAAAAAAAAGCTTTAAGATTTTTTTAAATCCAATATCCATCAAAAAAGGCTGAGTTGTGGTTTTTCCAAAGAATGGAACTTGACATGTATTCTGTATTGCTTTCCTGAAGATGTTTTTAAGGGAGTTATGGAAGAGGTGGCTTTGAATTTGAGACATAAACATTGGAAAGAGCCAGACATTTAAAAATAGAGTGGGGAATTGTTCAAAGAGCATGTTTCTGGTTATAGTGAGCAGTATGGGTAAACAAAGGCTCTGAGGTACAATCTAGCTTCACTTTATTAGTGAGTAAAAGATCATCAGTATGTCAAAACATTTGAAATTTAGATTAGATATATTATCTTTAATGAAGGTAAGACAAGAATCAATTTATTTAAAGTTAATTTTGATTACTTAAGAATTGTTTGTTTTATAGACTGAATATGGCGAGAAAAAAATGAGACCACCCTTGCGCAGCACTGAATCTTTCTGTGGGATTCTTCCTACTGAAAATGTGTAACATAGCATTATAAGCAATGTGGCCAAATAGTTTTTATATAACTTTGAATCCTTTATTGACATACAAATAACAATCTGCATTTTAACAGGCTCTTAAGTAATGCATTTGCACATGGAAATTGAAATTTTGTAGATTCTGATTCATTTTGTTTGAGGTGGTCAAGCTGGATAAATTTCATCTATAGCTAGAATTTTATGTGCTGAGAGCCAAAGACCTCATTTTGAGTAAAAAAAGTCATCTCTTTGTAAAAGAAGGAAAAAACTGGAGAATATGGTGGAAGTGTTCAGACATGTTTTTTTTTATTAATAGTAAAATTTTGAATTTGAGAAATAAACAGCACTTTAATCTAATTTCTTTGAATATCTCCTAATATATAATGCATGTTATAAACTGAAAAAAGTAGAGAATAAAATGATATCAGGAGAGAAGAAACGGTTTGTTTATAACATAATCAACATCATGTCACAGCCATTAAAATAGCATTATTAATAAAAGCAAACATATTTATATTTAGAGTATACCACAAAGACAAAGATCAAAGAGTTTTACAGAAATTACAGCATTTCACCCTGAGCTTTCCCTTTTCATGGACTAACTACTCAAAATACATGACACAAAGGAGGAAGGGTTAATTGGCTCACAATTTCAAAGATTTCAGTCTACAGTCTATACTGGCTCAAGGCCGTAGCACTATGATGGTAAGGGTGTGGTGGGGTAAAATTGCTTACTTATTGTTGGGCAGGAACCATAGCATGGGACAAGTATGGTGAATCTTTATGCTTCAGTGACGACCTGCAGTGGTCCTCCTTGAACTGTGTGTGGCCCAGCTCCTAAGAACCAATTCAGCTATTAACATCAGTGAATTGATGCACTTGAAGGTATAGCACCCTCATGATCCACTCACTTCTCCAGGAGTCTTTAAATCTAGTCAGGTTGACAATTAAGATTAGCTGGCACATATCATCACAAACTTTCTTTAAAATAAGTGTTACTAAAACTCTGCTTACACAGATACATAAACTGAGGTACAGGGATTTTGAGAAAATTACTGTGGATTCAAACAATTTTTTTATAGAGCAATCTTTGGTTTCAGAGTCACTCAGGACTATTTTTATTGTTCCCTTTTACAAATGTAAAATGCAATTCAAAGTAAAAGAGGAAGCTGCACTTAAATTTCTTATTTATCATCTCTATGATGCTTAGTTTTGTATGATTATTCCCTTACACCTCATGAAATCACTAAGTATAAGGGTTAAATTTATATTCTCAACCTCTATGTTCGAGCCGGACTGTATATAAACATGCATTGAGTGCTGAGTTTCACACCTATTTATTTTAAGGTATTTGGGAAATGTGTGCAAACACACACACATACAGACACACTAGACATATTGGTAGATGGATGGTAGGTAGATATATATGGTAGATGTAACAGCCTAGTATTACTTTACTATTGTGTGTTGAGTATCAAATCTTAATTTTCTAAACAAGTGCAAATTTGTGGGATGAGATGATGAAATCCTTTATATCCTATGATTTAGAGAGATAGTTAATGAGAAATGATGGCATTTGTTAATTGTTACTTTTTATCCAACTGGATATAAAATATGAAATAGAAAATAAATTAAATACATCACTTTAAAATTTGGTTAGTAAGACTTGAAACTTCGCTCCCAGGTAGTGAAGATTGGACTACAAGGGATTAACTGTGTCAGTGTGGTGACCATGCCCCTAAAATAGAGCTGTACAGTGGGTAAATAGGGCCAGTAGTAAAACTCCCTCTAACTAACTGTAAGACTTTGGTGAGTCTGAAAAGAGTTTGGGTGTCCCCCTCCTACACACAGAAAAACTAGGCAGAGTGAAAAAGGCAAAATGAAAAAGCAAAATGCAGTCTCAAACATCTGATCCACCAGAAGCAAGTTCAGGAGACAGTGAAATAGAGGACTCCAAAAGAAACATACCGGATATCTCTGAAAAGATAGAGAGTGAAATTAAAAAAAACAGCTCCATGAGGTGATTGAGTAGATAAAATTAGAAGTACTCTCCCATGTAAAGACAGAAATACTAACCTTAGTAAAGGAGTTACTGAGCGCAGCTAAAGGAGAAATACAGAAAAAAGTACAGGAACATGGGAAACTAATTGAAAGCTTGAATGAACAATATAGAAAACATGCAGAATTCATAAAACAAACTCAAAGAAACATCCAAGAAACAAAAAAATTCCATGCTAATGTGAAGGGTGTGGCTTCTCTTATTTCTCTCTCAGTGATTTTGTTGTTAGTGTGTAAGAATGCTATTGATTTTTGGGTATTGCCTTTGTATCCAGCTACATTGATGAATTTATTTATTATATTTAGGAGTCTTTCAATGGAGCTTTGAGGGTCTTCTATGTAGAGTATCATGTCATCTGCAAATAATGATAATTTAACTTCTTCTTTTCCTATCTATACTCCTTTTATTTCTCTCTCTTGTCTAATTGCTCTGGCTAGTATTTCCAGTACTATCTTGAATAGGAGCAGTGATAAGGGACATCCTTGCCTTGTGCCTGATTTCAAGGTAAAGGTTCTCAGTTTTTGGCCATTTAATATGACACTGGCTGTTGGTTTGTCATAGATGGCCTTTATCGTATTGAGGTAAAGACCATCTATTCCAATTGTCTGTAAGGTTCTTATTATGAATGGGTGCTGGATCTTATCAAAAGCTTTTTCTGCATCTATAGAAATGATCATGTGATTTTTACTCTTGGCTCTGTTGATATGGTGGATTACATTTATTGATTTATGTATGTTGAACTATCCCTGCATGCCTGGGATGTATCACATTTGGTCATGGTATATAATCTTGATGATTTGCTGCATCCTGTTTGCCAATATTTTATTGAGAATTTTTGCATCTATGTTCATTAGGGAGATTGGCCTGTAGTTCTCTTTTTTAGTTGAATCTTTCTCAGGTTTTGTTACTAGAGTGATATTTGCTTCCAGGAATGACTTAGAGAGAATTGCTTCCCTTTCAATTTCGTTGAAGAGTTTGAGGAGTGTCGGCATTAAGTCTTCTTTGAATTTTTTGTAGAATTCCACAGTGAATCCATCTGGGCCTGGGCTCTTTTTTGTTGATAAGGACTTAGTCACATTTTCAATTTCATTTATAGAAATTGGGTTATTCAGCAGTTTTACATCTTCTTGATCCAGCTTTGGTTGTTCGTATGTTTCTAGGAATCTGTCCATTTCTTCTGTGTTATTGAACCGATGAGAGTAGAGGTTTTTGAAATAGTTGTTGATGATCTTCTGTATTTCCACATAGTCAGTAGTGATTTCAATTTTTTTATTCTGTATTGAGTGAATTTGAGTCTTTTCTTTCCTTATTTAAATTAGGTTGGCTAGGGGCTTATCAAAAGTGAATGAGCAATATAAGAATAATAGAATTCCAATTAAAATACCAGTCATACTCTATTCAGAGTTGGAGGAAAACAATCCTAAAATTCATATGTATTCACAGTATGCGTGTACAGCCACTGCAATGTTTAACAAAAAAGAATATCACAGGTGGTATTATACTAACTGCCCCCAAAATATTCAACAGAGGTATAGTAATTAAAGCAGTATAGTGTTGTTATAGAATTAGACCCAGAAAAAAAGAGCAAAATATAAACATTAGAATTAATGACATAAACAAGCAGACATATCACACATATCAAAAACAATGGTGTAGTTGAAAAAACTAGAAAATTATTTTGAATGTTTTCATAATAAACAAAAATAAATTTGTGATGAAATAGATAACTTTAAACTGACTTAAATATGACACAATACAAGCATATAAAAACATTACATGTTACTCTTTTAATGTGTACAGCTTTTATAATTCCATGGGCCAGTTAAAATTTCATTTTAGAAAAATCATAATAAAACTTTTTAATTCTTATAAAAAGAAGACTTAAAATACACCTTACATGCACATACACTTTCATCTTTTTATGAATCAACTAAAATTAATTTTACTTCATAAGAAGTTACAAGTGGATATTTAAGAAAATAATAGGCAAATAAGCTTTCAGTAATTTGTGTACAATTGTATTTTAAGTCACTGTTTTGTAAAAATTTGTGAGGGAGTGAAGAAACATTTCAAGCATAAAATCTATTGGTGATGATGTTAGGAATCAGCAGAGTCTGTGTGTCTAGGACACTTAATCTGCTCTTTCTCACTTTAGATTGATGCTGGATGTTGTAGATACTGTTTTCCAGGGCCTTTCAACCCACTAAAAAGCCTCACACTCTAATTCATAGAGAAGCCTGCATTAAAACGAAGTGCAGCAGGAAATGAGGTAAATGATTAAAGCAGATAGCTAAAGCATGACAAAAAGACAGAAACCACCCCAAAATAACAATCAAGAGATTACTGTTTTTATTGTGTATTTGGAATTCTTTTAACCACTTTACATAAATTAACTCTATAATCCTCCCAACCACTCTAAATGAAGATCCATTTATTATCACGCTTTTTCCCTCTCTTATTTTTAACAGCAGATAAAACTGAGCAAAATTAAAAGCCATATTGTATTGAGGTAATATTATTCCAAAATAAACACTTTTCAAAGAAATATGTACACATAGCAATATTTTACACTGATAAATATGTATGTTTTTCTAGACAACACAGATCACATTTATGGAATGCTAAATTCAGCTTTAGATTATTTACTCTAGTTCTTTTATCCATCTTAAGCAAAAACATGCAATATTTTTGTGTATAAAGAAAAAGAAGCAACAGTTTACCCTAATTTACTCAAACTAATTTAAAGCATAAATTTCATGCATTTACTACTAAAGCGTATTAATTTATTTAGGTAGACAATAAAGACTGCAATTCTAAGAAAAATCACTCAAATGCACACTGACCTAGCAAAATGACATGAATTGAATAGATGAATCCATTAAGGAAATAGTTATCAGGACCAAGAAAATGCTCACATCATTCTTCAGACTATTACTCACTTTGCAGAGAAGAGTTATTCAAATTACTACTAGAGACACTTTCCATTAAATTTATGATCTGTTATATATGCAAATGTTTTTTAAATCTAAAGGAATACTAAGTGTACTTAACACTCTATTGTATATGGCTTCTTAATATATTCTTTTTAATTTAATGCATTTTAATAGAAGTAGATTTAGCTATTTAAAACAAAAGTTAATGGAGTTGGAAAATTAATAAATAAAATTGCAGATATACATCTCATACCAGCAACAAATAGATTAGAAAAAGTAATGTTAACTGAAAACTAGTTTTCAGTTTTCCATCTGTATATTTTTTCCATTGGTATATTTTATCATGTGCTCATATAATATTTTTCTTAAATTTAACATTCTATTATTGATTTTTAATATAGTTTCTTCCTGATCATAGCATTATCAATTTAGACTGGTTATTTACTCATTTATATTCTTCAGTAAGGCTAGTGTTCATATTTAGTTGTTCTAATATCCATAGTCTACCTTATCAACTGTTTTCTTTTCTCTTTATTCTGCATTATTGTTTGCTTATACAATGGGTATGTTGTATATCCATTTAAGCTAATGCTTTAGACAGCAAATATTAAATTGCTCTCTTTGCAAAATATCTTACCCAGTTTACTAATGTTTATTTGCCCTGTGTTGATATATAAAATGTGATGATCTTTGTATCATAAACAGTTGAAACACTCTATCACAGAACTTTTAAAGTTTTGTCCATATCAATGTGGTTTTCTAATATTTAACTATTTTGTTGATGTTGAGAGAATTTTTAGCTTTCATTAATCTAATCTTTGTTTAAAAGAAAAAATTGTATCTACTTTATACTTTCCCATAAGAATTGAATAAATACAGGGAATACATACATATGATTTACTTTATTATCATTACAGTGACATTGTTTTTACTTGTGAATACAAATGGCAAAAACTACATAAAATTAATAAGTTGAAGAAGTTACCAATTTTTATCTCATAAAATGTAAATTACTCAATTGAATGTGACAAACATGTACTAACAACAAAAAAGAAGTATTTATTGTGGTTGTGATTTTACAGTATTTTAAAAGATGATTGGAAATCCCTAAAGCCTCTAAATACTTAAAGAAATACCTACATAAGACTGTAGTTCTATTTCCATTCATTTATGCTTAAAATAATAGTTTTTTACATTAGTTTATTTAAAAATTACGATTTCATGCACATTATGGAAGATTTCATTTTACTCCAATGATTGTCATCAAGAAATCAAATAATAACAAACACAGGTGTGGCTGTGAGGAAAAAAGAAAGCTCTTATACAGGGTAGCTGGAAACATAAACAAGTAAAACTACTATGGAAATCATGATGGAGATGTCACAAAAATTAAAACCTGAAATTCCATTTGACCTATTCCTCTTCTAGGTACCATTCTATTGTGGATAACGACATCACATTATAGTGATTCATGCAAACCCATGTTTATAGCAGCACAACTCAGAATAGCTAAATCATGGAAGTGACCTATATCCTCATCACTTGATGAATGAATGGAGAAGATGTAGTATATACTCACACTGAAGTACTGCTTTGCCATAAAGCAGACTAGATTTTCAGAATGATCTTTGAGACAATGAATTACAGAGAATTATATTTTCCTGAAAAAGACAGCACCTTCATCTGATTTTTATAGGAAAGGGGAGAGAAAAGTCTGTGAGAAGTAAAGAAAGAATAGAGTCTAAATAATACTTATAGAACATGATATCTCAAACAATACAACTTTAAAACCAATCTTAGTTCCACTTGAGGTTTGGAATCCTAAATTTCTAATTTTCATTAGTGCATGTTTCTTACAGTCATCGTGAGGAGTTGGTAGATGTGTGTAACACAGCTTCATTCTTTCCTCCTCTCCTGCTTCTTTCCTCTTCCCCACATTCCCTCATCTCTTACTGTTGTTTCTATTTGCAAAAGATCTTTTCTCCTTTTCTTATTTGTTGACTCTTACTTTGATTTTCAAATTACTTATACCTTGGGATTCTCATATAAAGAATCCATGCAGTGTTTATTTAAGCTTGTGCATCTGATTTATTTCACTTAATAGTATGGTCTCTAGGTGCATACAATTGCTCTCAAAATGACTCAAATTTATTCTTTATAGTAAAGTAGTACTCCATTATATACCTCACTTTCTCTATCCATTAATAGGTATAAGCCTAAGGTCTTGGGCTTATAATTTCAATAATCAGTAAACTGAGGCAAGAGCATCATCAGCTCAAACCCTACCTGGGCAATTTAATGATTTAGGAAGACCCTTTGTCAAAATTAAAAATAAATAAGTTAATTAATTAATAAGAAAGAAACTAGGCAAGTATCTCATTGTGAAGATCTTCATTTAATATGGTGACAACTTCTCCCATCTTGTTATGCACACAGGAAAAGCCAAATGGCAGTTATGTTCCAGGGAAATCATGCATATTCTATTAGAGAATGTAAATAAAGGATTTAATAAAATGGCCATTAAAAGTTTTCTATAGATACTTACTTCAATAACTCTCATCATCTAAGATTTGCAATGTTTAATATAATATTTTATATAAAATATAGTTCTTTAGGTTACATTGGTGTTTCAAAATATTGGTAGAAATAATGGTATAATTAATTGTAGATTACATTAGTCTATAAAATTCTTTTTCTTAATAGATAAAGTCATTTGAAATTATGCTTTAGAAATAATACTTAGTGGACTATTTGATACTCATTAAATTTGACATTGAAGGCTTTATTTTCCTCTTGTTTTTGTCAAATTATTGTTTAGAAATATCAAAGGCAAAGTTCAATGAGAACAAGCCAAGGTAATAATTCATTACTATAAACTGAAAGCAAGTTAAGCGGATCTTTGAGGTCACATTTTGTATGAAACATAGATGAGATGAGAATGTAGAAAAATTTTTGAGAAAATTTTAGAAAGATTTTAGTATCATTAGCTCTATGATATTGTTACAGGCAGCTGAGTTAGTTAGAAATATTATAGGCAGTCAGACAGGGCTGGGCTCCCCAAGAAACAAGTACAAAAAATCAGATACCTTGCAAACCTGAAGGATATGGACACCTCTGCTGCGGGGCAGATCTCAAGACAAAAGGCAAAATGAATGCAACCACACCGTAAGTATAAACATCAGAGGTTGATATTCTAAATTGGTTTGGATCAGCTTGAGGAACCAGGAGTCACCATCCCAATCCCCTTCACTAAGGATCACTGCTTTTTAAGTATATCTGCTTACTACATGACTCACTTCTCTGTTTGTCCCTCATTTGGCCAATTTTACCTGAAAAATTAATCTTATCGGTTGAACATAGTTCTGTCCCACCTCATGCCCACCTCATGAGTTCCCATTTTTCCTCACACTGAACCTGCTTCACCTTGTGGTTTTGCTCTATAAAACTTCCTAGAAAAGACAAAGTCTTTGGCCATCCACTCAGGACTCCTTCTGTCTCTCTCTTGGAGAAGCTTTCTTTCTCTCAATAAATATATCCGGCTCTTAAATTCTATAGTTTCTAAAATTCATTCTTTGATTTTATAGAACAAGAACTGGTACCAGACATCTGGTAATTTGGGAGTTTTTTCCCCCTATATAAAAAAAATCACAAACATCATCTCCTAGACAGTTGAAAGGAGACTGTAGTTAAAGTTCATGATACATTAGCACAAGTAAGCAAGAATAATGATTCAAAAAAAGATTTGCTTATTGCTCCTTAAAACATTATTTTCATCTTTTCCAATTCATATGCATGCTATTGTGCATCATCATGGTGTTTTCCAATACTGAGCACCAGCTTTTCTGTTAGAATTATTTCTTTGGCTTTCACTATTGATTGCAAATGTGTGTGAGTTACTGGCTTTACCCTGCCTGTCCTTAATCTTCAGTACATAGTCCCATCTTAATCCCATCTTCCTTTGTGCTTCTTTCCCAGATCGGATGACATAAATATATTTCTTTGAAAACCTCTACATTTTGAGATAACTTGTTCTCTAAGATGGCAGTAATCAAAGCTTAAAATGAAAAATAAATCAATACCAAAAATGCATCATTTTTGTTAACAATGAATGTGACAGTGTGACTACAGAGTAATCTGTCATCAGTATTGAATTAGCATCTATGCAGCAGCAGCAGCATCTTCTGGACGAAAAGAAAAATTATGAAATAGCATTAAAGAATGTGATTAGTGGAGTAAAAAGGCATTCACCAGCAAAACTGAATTTACTTTCAGATCATTATTTGAAATGTAAATGAACAAGAGGCAATAAAAAATATATGATCTACACTAGGTATTCATATATTTATAATTTCAGTCTGCCTGTTTTGAAATGGAGTGTGATTCTTAATTTTTAAAGTAGATTATCCCAGGTAATGCAAAAATAATGAGATTCGCTTATTAAAATAATCATATATGTTTTTACTGAACATGAACATTTTGACAGCTACACTTTGCTTTTCAGTATGTAGTTTATCCTGGCAACTTTGAATTGTGTGACTTAACATAGTAAGAGAAATTACACCATAAGCAAATGGGTTGTATATTGTTATTAAATATCCACTGAAGAGCATGTTAAAGCATCTTAGCTTCTGGAACACTCTGTAGTGATGGAGTTTTTAAAATGTGAGGCCTAGTTGGAGAAAATTTGGTCACTTTGGTGTCCTCTCAAAGTCAGATCAATGGGGTGTATCCTGGAAGGGGATCTGAGGACTGTTGGCCTTTCTCTCATTATTTTTCTTAGACACCATGAGGACAGCAGTTTATTTTACTCTTTTCTTCCAAAATATCCTGGGTCACTCCAGGCCCAGAAGTGATGGAGCTAACAGAGAGAATTTGAGTGACGCATTAGAAACTGTGAACTAAACTAAAACTACTCTCTTTGTAATTTATTTTGCTTCAGTGAAGAAAGATTGCATAATATAAAAGTGATATGCATATATTTATTTTTGCAGATGGTGAGATGACCTTTCATTGCAGTTGTTTTATCTGTATTATAATAACCAAATTGAATTTTGTAACAGATTTTATCCCACTCTTTGGGATAATGAAATTAATTTCTTATTATTATCACTTGAAGATATGGTAAAATGTTGTATAAAGCAAGATGGACAGTAGAAATCAGTAATTATAACTGAATGAATTTTTTTTTCCTTCAGGAAATGTTAGAAAAACATGCCATAAACTTTTATTAAAAGATACCTGGCATAGGTCAATGAGGCACACAGTAGCATGTGTTTGCTTCTCAATTTTCTGAGCACTAAAATCATGCATTATTCCTTGGTTACTTTTCTCTCATTGCTGGAACAAAATAAGCACCCAAAATGAAGGGAGGAAAGGTTTATTTAGCTGACAACTTGTGGAGTTTTCAGTCCATAATCATCTGGCTCCAACAGACAGGTGGCATGGCTGCAGCTATCAAAATCAGCTAGAGCAAAAGGTGGCCAAGCAAGCCTCGTCTCCTCCCTTACACTCCCCTCCAGGGCCAGCATACACTCACAAAATCCCCTCGCTCTCTTCTTGCACAGGATAAGGATATTACAAACAAGATCCTCGGTCCCTCCTGAGTCTCTTGTTTAAACTTCTAAACTGCTCAAAATGACACAATGTATCAACCATAACACACTATTGGGAAAAAGTTTTATAATGTTTGTGAAGCAACATGAATATTTTTCTCAATTTCTGCTATTTTTTTTGGCCAAATGTGTTCCTTTGTATTTATTCCAAATACACTCATATGTGGAGTACTGAATCTTGTCTAATTTATCAAGGAAGAATAACACATGGCCACAGGAATAAATATGGGCATATATATATATATATATATATATATATATATATGCAATTCAAATTCAAATAGATATATATTACAAGATCCCAGAAAATGACTTTAAAATTATAATAATCTTTAGCTATTTTAATTTCATTCTGTGTTCAGCACCACAACACACTGTCTATTCATTTTTCAAAAAGTTTATAACCATCCTTGCTACTTAATATTTTTTCTTTTATGAACAAGTAATTAGTTTCTAGAGGGTGATATCTTTGAAATATTTTCATAATAAAGGAAAGACTCTAATTTAAGAAATTCTCATACTATTGATTAAAGAATGAAATATTCTCCATAGATGATGATATCCAGCCCCACCAAACACACACAGTATTTTTTTTTAATTTTCTGCTTTTAAGAATCATTTCACTGGAAGATTAAGAAATTAATTTTAGAAAACAGATAATTTTCCGGGTGCTTACATGTTACATTTTTCAACTGCCCATGGGAGACTATTGGATTATTTCCGTATGAAAGCTGGAAACATATTAAAAATTAAAAATTATTTTAAAGTCCACATAAAAAAATTTCATCTGTTCTATTTCCTAAGCACAGTTTATATTGCACTTTTTTCTTTTCATATAATCGATATTCCTGTACAGTACAAATCAGCATATAAAAGCAAGGTTTCTTGCAGTGTGTATTTCTGAACTTGTCCTGTGCCAACCCTTAGTAAAGATGCAGGTCAGAAATGTTTTCTGATGGTTTTTCTTGGTAGTTCCTTATATAGCATATAGTTCTTTGTGTTAAGATGTTGCTACTCTCTGTAGTTAAATTTCTGAAGGATAAAAATAGGACAGTGTATGGCTACTTCACTGATTACTGCAATCACTTGTAGGGCTTGAATTTTGCATATAAATGGAATGTTTATTATATATCTCAAATAATATTGACTGTGCTTAATACCATTATTGAATAACTTATCTTTGTTTGCAGTAACATTGAGTGAAAAAAAAGAGGACTCTGAACTTAATCATTACATTTAGTTAGGAGTTAGCTGTTAATTTTAAATATAAAACGAAGGTCTGGGGGCACAGCTCAACAGTATTAAGTGTGTTTACAATGCGTCAGCTCCTGGATTCGATGCAAATTCAAGGAAGTTCTGAGGAAAGGAAACTCCATGTATTAATGTAATTCTGTATGTGAAGCTGAAGAGGAATCACTCTGTTCCTATATCTGGGTACTTATCCCTCGCTCTCTGTGCCTCTAAAGGTATCCTTTGAGGCCATTGCCCAAGCCTTTATCAGGTGTTCCTCATGCAGTAACTTTTAGTTTAATCACACAATTGAAAGAAACAGAACCGTTCTCATCAAATAATTTGCAAACAATTTTAAGTAACTGCTTCAAAGAGCAATCTAAAATAAATCACTCATTCAAGATTGCTTTGGTTATACTGTATCCTTTGGTTGTCATGAATTTTAGGATGTCCCTGTCTGTCTCTCCAAAATCCAAGAGATTTTTCTCAGCACTCAATGCCTCTGTAGAATATTTGACATGCATTACTATCTAAGGACTATCAAGTCATTCAGTTCAAGGAGGTGAGACGTCATTCCAGCTATTTAGAGAGTTTTTATATTTTCATCAAGGCTTTCATTCATTTCTTGCTTTATTTTTTAATTTATCATAAAATATTTTGTTCTTTTAATTATAAATATAGTTTTCTTTCTACCATCCAGATTATTTTTGATATATAACAATGCAATTAATTTTTTAGAGTTATCCAAAATCTGCCACCTTTCTGAGCCTGAACTATAGCCCTAATAATTGTATGTTTGTATATATATATATATATATATATATATATATATGTATATATAAGCTTTATTCTTTTATTTCTTAGATTGGATCATGAAGACTATTAAAATAGTTTTCTTTATTTCAAGCAAAATGCATGTGTCAATTTTTTTCTGGTTCAATGACACAGGCTACCATCTCTACTACAATGCTGACTATAAATGGCAAAAGCAGAAATTCAGTCTTACCACACAAGATGGTAAATATTTATAACTTTCCATCATTACATCTAACAGAAATTTTTTCAGAGACACCTAGTTAGGTTTGAGAAAGTCATGTCTTTTACTTAATTTGAAAGTACTTTTATCAAGAAAGAATGTTAAGATTTTTGAAGTGTTTTTCTGTATCTATGAGATGATTACATTGTCCTTTATTCTGTTTCTATTATGTACTACTTGAATGAGTTCATATTTTATTTTTCAATTTTCATTATGTTAGTATATGTTTTACTACATTGCTATTACGTTCTGCCTGGGGAATTACCATACACACATACAAATACACAGGCACATACACAACACATTTCAATTATTTTTTAATCCCCTTCCCTTCTGTTCTCTCCATCTCTCAGTCTTCTATTTACAAATGATCTTCCATCTTATTTGCTATTCCTATATTTGTATTTGATTTTGTTCTTTGTTTATATATTTTATTTATCATATAAGAGACCATGTGGTATTTAAGCCTTTGTGTCTGAATTATTTCACCTATCATTATTTTCTCAGGGCGCATCCGTTTTCCCACAAATTAGATATCCTCTTTAAAAGTGATTTTGTATTTTAAGCCATCTTTGCATTCCTGCAATAAATTTTAGTCAGTTGTATAATCATTTTTGAATAGTAGTCTTTATAATTTAGTAGTTGTTGGTTAGTAATTTTGTGTCTATATTTATAAGGAATATCGATCATCAAAAACAATTTTTGCATACAGTTTTTATATTTTTTTATGTTATCATCCATTCTGTGAGTTCAACAATGTTGACCTTTTATTCTTGATTGTACTACTTTATATGTGCTTTGTTTTGCTTTCTTCTATTTTTAATCTATCTAATTTTGTTGGCCTTGCCTAAGAAAGCAAATTTAATTGACATTTTGTGTCATTTTTTTTAAATCTCCATTCTACTTTTCTTTAGTCCTTATATTGCATTAGTCAGATTTCCTGATGCTAGGACAAATACTAAATGCCCAAGACACAAACTGTGAATAGGTTAGTCAACTCATGGTTTCAAACATTTCAGTCCATGACCTGCTGGTCCAGGGCAGAAACTTCACAGTGAAAATAAATCATATTGAAATTTCTTTTATGCAAACATCTATCTCTTGCTACATTCTAAACTATCTCTCAATACTTGACTATAATTTGACAAGTTGCAGATCACTTTGAGTCTGTGCACTTTAGAGTGTGCTTACCCTTTTAATAGTTTTCATTAATTTTATAAATTTAATCATTATTTATTCAAATATTTTGTCTTTTTTATAATTTCTCCTTGATTCCCATTATGCATGTGTTGGTAGGTTTTATAATGTCCCAAAAGCTTCTGAGAATCTGTTCATTTTTCCCTTGTTTCATTGACTGAAAGTGTCAGTTAGTGCACAAATTAACCAAATATTTTTGTTACTTAACATGTTATTGAATTCCCATGACAAATATTTCATTTCATTTATTGTGATTATTGAAATTCATTATTTATATCTTCTACTTGGTTATGCATTTTTATCTGTTTTCTTTAAATATTTTACTATTTTTTCCTTTGCAATTTAAGCACAAGCATAATGTTTGATTTAAGTTTGGTCTCAGTAATATTTTTGCTTGTTCATTTTCTATTGTTTAAGTTTATACACTCTTTACATTGCTGCTCTTAAAATTGTATTTATTGATAATTAGTCTTCATAAATCACAAAAGTGTCAGTGATAAAAATTAGACCTTTCATTCTAAGGATTGTTCCAGTATTGTTTGTTGCTGATGTTGACTTATTTTGCAACTATCTTGTTTTAATTCCCTGAAGTCTGTATTTTGTATTATAAAAAGCCCATGAAATTTTTGTTCAGTTAACTTTATAATCAACTGATGACTGGGTAAAAAATTGTTTTAAATGTTTGAATAAGCAGTGTGTGGTTCAATGCCATGTCTGTCTGTCTGTGTGTGTGTGTGTGTATTTAATGTTCTACTGATTTATAATTGTTTTAAACTAGATTTCTTTCTGGTTCAGAGGTAGGATTCTAGTGTCTTTTCCTGAGCATGCTCACAACTACATATATGTCTGATGATTTAGATTCCCAGAAATATATTGGAGAACTTTAAAATTCCTAGGTACCGTTTCATTTTTTGGCCAAGATAGTCTTCATCTCAACTGTTGTTAATGCTTTTGTCAAACTTCTAATTCAATAATTACTACTGATTTCTTTTGGACAAAAAAAAAAAAAAAAAAACTAGTGGTAAGGCTTTTCCCATCAAGTCAACTAAAAAAAAAAAAAAAATACCCTGAGATGAGATTGCTCAAGTGAGCTACAGGCATCCTAAGAGTGAAACTTTTTTTTTTTTTTTGGGCGGGGGGATATACCTGCTTTCCTCCAGTGGCTACTAGTTGGCTAATTTTCCTAGCTAACAAAAATTAGACAGAAGGTGATAAAACAAATTATGTCAAAATGATCCAAAATTGGCTGAGGATATAGTTTAGTGTTACAGTCATTGCCTAGTATGCCTGAGACCCTGTTTCCCAAAACTGGAAATCACAATCCTAGAATGCCACAAATCTGCCAATTTCTACTGAGGTTCAGACACTTTTATGGAATGCTAGCTTATAATTTTGCAAGACTTAAGTTAATTTCTAGAGCCTGATAAAACAAATTTTGACAGTTTTGAGCAATTTTCCTTAAGAGGCAGATCTTCAAATGTCTTCACAGCATGACTTTAAAGTCCTGACTTCAAAAGAATGATGACCAGTCAGCCTGACCTGAATGGCAAGGACATTAAGAAATATGCTGGAGCAAAAAACATGTTTTACACCATGGTTTTAGTGCTTAGTGGATGATATGCACATGAAAACCATGCTGATCTCTATACATAAGATCTTTTTATTATATAAATTATAGATTATTAAAACATAGAAGATCAATTTTCTTTATATTTTTCCCTTGACATTAAAAATAGTAGAGAAATATAATATCAAATACTCATGCAAGAGACCATATTAGTAGCATAGGAAAGAAATTCATAGTGTAATATTAACAAATGCAAAAGTTGTATTTTTTAACCTAATAAAGTAATTCAAGTGGAACTGCTGAAACAGAAAAGAAAAAAAAAAAACTAATGAAGAATAAGTGTATATTCTTTCAAATGGTTCAAATCTTTTGAATCATTTTAGGAACTATGTGTTCATGTTTAAAGTATATTCATAGATTAGTCTGTAAAAAATTACTGATTATATTGCTTTCCTATATGTCTTTGCCGGCACTAAATTTTACATTGCTCAACCATGGTATGTAATCACTTTAATGCGTTTTAATTTCACAATTAACTCTGAATCGGGCTTATGCTAAATAAATGCACATGATCTTCCTGCCGGTTTCAAGTCCTAAGGAGTCACTTATGGCATAATTAGAAAATGGGCATATCCGAGCGAGGCAAAAACCTGATTCCAAAGAACTTTCAATCACAATATGTTATTAAAATCAATATATGTAGGGAGCCAACCTAGGAGCTTGGTATGTAACCAAGGGGTGAGGAAGATAAAACACAAAGAAACGCGGAAGAGCTTAGAATGTGGCGGTGGAAGGGGCTCTTGTCTCCTTTCCAGGAAGAGCGCTGAGTGACTAGCGCACTTTGGCTTCATCCACTCAGACACAGGCACAAGCAATAAGTAAACAGGATTCCCCTGCCCCCACCGACCATGGTACATTCCTGAGTAAACAACAGCATCTCGGCAGAAATAATTTTCCCTGCAGTGTCAGCAGGAGCCCACACTGTCTCTCTAATGCTCACGGAAGAGGACAGTTAGGCCTTGATCTTCTTGTCTGGTCTCCCACAAATGGATACCTCTGCTTTATAGATGTAGATTCCAGAGATTATAAGAAAATTTACTATCTATAATTATATATATAAATTCCGGTTATAAATCCAAAAACTTCAGAATGCATAAGCAAAAGGTCTACTTGAAGCTGAAGGATATTTCATTTCTAGAAATAGCAAAAATTCTAATTATTAGAATATCACAAAGAATATTGCCATGCTTTGGCCAGGGTTAAATAAGAATTTTGATTATTTAGAAATTATTTCCCTTACTCAGGGGGTAATTATAAGTGTTCATTTGCAAAGAGAAACTTTCTAGAGAACTAATTCAGGTAAGATTTGTAATGCCCAATATTGTCACTCACTTGTGACAATCCTATCCCATGTATTTGAAAAGGAACATTGCTCATAACATGACTTCTTTTACAATATGTCCTACCTGTGTGGCCATTAGCTTCAGTTCCCATGGTGTGATTGATTCTGTAAGTGTCTTAGGGTAGCATCTGCATTTATGTATGTATGTATGCCATCCAAATTTAAAGGTCTTTTTTTGACAAAAATTTCACCTGGATCAATTCTCATGATGGCAGAGACTAATATAAGGTCCAAGAATATTATCAAGGAATAGAAATCCATAATTAAACTTGGTCAGTGATTTACATCTTTCACTTCTCTACTTAACTTCAGTTGTTGCCATTCATTGTGTTTATAATCGAGAAGATCCCTACTGTAAAAGTAAATGGAGATTAATGTCACATTCTTCTTGGACAAAGATCCATCCTTATATTATTTTATGTAAGAAATACTGCTCAAATTGAGTCACTTACTTTTGTGTGTAATGTTTCCACTGTGTCGGTCTGGGCAATATAACCTGTAATACAATGATGGCAAGAGAATCATTGGCTTATAAAAATTAACCCTCTCCTGTATTCATCATTTTACATGATCTTAATTAAAAAAAAACACAAATTTCTGAAATATCCTGTGTATGGAACATTATTCATCTTTTGGCAGTGAGAAAGAAGAAAATTCTGGCCTTACAGGTTCTGTTACTAAGTGATGTATTTCGGCACAATTCAGATGCTAAAATTTACCACACAGTATATCACACAGTATAAGGTACGGAGTAAGTATCCCACACAAGTGGAGAAAATATTGCTGATAATGCAATCAACATTAAAAACTGGATTAAAATAGCAGTATGTGTTTTCAAAAATAATTAAATGGCATGCTAAATATCTGTATTGTTCATTCATTCTACATCTCCTTTGGCCTAACTAGCTTTCAGAATTATAGAACACTTCCTATCATGCAATCGGAACAACTTAGCCTCCTCCAAAGACAATTCACAACATTCTGAAAGGTCTGGACATTAGTTATCTGCTTCGTTTTACTCTCCTTCTTACTTTCATTCCTGTTAGTTCTCATTTGCTTTCTCTTTCTCTCTCTCTCTCTCTCTCTCTCTCTCTCTCTCTCCCCTTCCCTTCCTCACTGATTTTTTTTATTCTAATTGCTTTACTTACTTTTGTCATTGGTGAAACAAAATACCCAATACCCAAAGTTGGAAGAGGAAAGATTTATTTAGCACATAGTTTGTAGAGGTTTTAGTCCATAATTGGCTCATTTCACTGCAGGGTGCCTTGGCAGAAGGCCAACACAGAAGAGAACAGTTCATGGCACCTTCAATGTAACAAAAGCAATGAGGGAGAAGAGGCAAAATGCTTCCAGCTCCTTATACTGCATACAGGTTACATGCCCTAGAGTCTTATAGCATTTATAGCCTTAATCTCAGGCAGATCTATGCCAAACCAACCACCCTTAATTCCAGCATCACACCCTGTTGATTCAGTCACTTCTAAAAAATCCCCATGATCCTGTGATACATTCTGGTGACATCTAGACACAAACCACAGCACCAGTCATGCTGACATTTTGCTCATTCTCTTATATTTTTCATTATCATTATCCTTCTTTTAGTGATTTCCCTGTCACTATTGCTCTAAAGACTCTTCAGCACATGGGTCAGTCTTTTCAATCCTTCACCTGTCAGAAAAAGCATCTCTTTCTCAAGGAATGAATCTCACTTATCAGTGATATATCCTCCTATACATTTTCACCTAATTCAGTGTAGTTCTTCAATTTTGTATAGGCTATATCTCATGCCTATGTGTCACAGAAAAAAAAAGAGAGAGAAGGAAAACTCACTAAAATAAGGTTATTTTTCAGTAATAGGTTAAAGTTCAATGGGTTAAAATATGTAGGGAGTTGTGTTTATTTTATCAGGGATTCTAGGGTTAAAGATGGCTGATATAGTAACTTTTCATTGGCATTATTTTATCTTTACTCAAATATTTCAGAACCTATATCATAATATCTTTATAGTTTATCTCCCACTATCTTTGGCAAATATCTGGGCATTACTAAGAAAGTTATTAATGTTAATTAAATTATCCTTTTAACAGATATTGTTAATGTTAATTATCAGGGCTTAGTGATGTGGTTATGTAAGTAATTCAATAGAAGCATTATATCTGTTTTTCTGGTGATAGAGCAGAAGCCAAGTGTTACAAAAACAGTGATGATTGGATATATAGTTAATACTCAGATTTGTCTAAGTAGTACTGACAGCCTCGAGTTTGTATATTGGAAGGCTCTATCCTTTGCCATCTGTGGCATTAGAGATTGGTGAATACACATTTGTGTAATATTTCTGTGATTATTTTGTAATGCGATTCACTTATCTGTTTATTTTCAGTCAATTATAGACTTTTTATGCATTTTAGGGTTTCATTTTATTTCATATTACATATATATATATATATATTTATGTAAAATTTGACACAAAATGTCAAATTCTTTACTGTACATTTCATAACTTCATACACTATGAATTTATTACACTTAAATGTTTGTCCATGTAAGTGTTTCCTTAAATAAATGGTCATCTCTTTTTAGCCAGATTTGTGTGTTTGTATTTTAAACATAATATAGCCTTAAATATTTATTGGCTTAATTGAATATGTAAATTTGTTTTGAAATTCACTGATATATATTTAATTTTTATAGGAAAATATTGAGAATGAACTCACATTGATCAATATTTTAGTGATCAAGAATAATTGCTCATAAAATTTCTTTCAAGGTGGTGGATTCAAATAAATTTTCTAGTGACAATATAGCTATGTCTTAATGCTACAATTGACTTTTTTCTAATGCTAAAAGTGATAAATATTCTTGATAAGATCCACTTTTATTCTTAGTATTTCTTAAAAATTGTATTGTTTGAGACATAAAATTATATATATATATATATATATATATATATATATATATATATAAAATCACATATAATGTGTTCCAGTAAGTTTATATCTAATCCAGTATTTTTCATATTTATCTAAATTTTAATTTCAAATGATTTCAAAACATTTTCTTGACTATTAAATGAATATTCCATCACAAGTATATTAAAATATAATCAAATAATCTAATATTTAAGATTAAATATTTTAATAAATGACATTAACTTTATAAAATACAAAGTACAAAATATAAAGTCAGTAAAAGTTTAGTACTTCCATTAAAATAAAAAGATATGTTTTTATGAGGATGTTTGCACCATTGATGGAAATGTGTATTAATATAGCCACCATGGAAAACAGAATGGGACCTTCTCAGAAAACTAAAAATAGGACCTCTGTATTGTGCAGAAATTCTACTTCTGGAAGTGAAAGAAAATGAAATTGGGTTTTAGTTGGAACATTTGAACTCTGTGACTGTTGTAGTGCTATTCACAATAACAAAAAAGTGGAAACGACATTAAAGACACATCAAGTGATGAACAAATAAAGAAAAATAAGGTAACATGCACAATAGGATACCATTAGCAAAAAAACTTGAATGTAATTTTGTCATTTGAAGCAACTTTGATGAAAGGAGAAATGCTCTGTCAAGCAGTGTAAGCCAGGCACAGAAATATCGGATGATCTCATCCATATGTGAAAATTATTTAACTTACCACATAGATATTGCTAAGAGAATAGTTGTTATCATAGCTTTCGGGCAGTAGGGAGAATGAAAGGATGGGGCAAATTGATCAACTGATATTATTCTAGAAAAACAAGTCGTGTCATATCTGTAAATATATACAGTAATAAGAAACAGATGCAGTAAGCATTTGTGTAACTTCTACAGCCTGGTGAGGTGCACCTGCAGAAGTACAAATCAATTCAGACTATCTTTCTGGTAACACCCAGGCAACAAAGATATGTAAGTGCATGGGAAATTACAAAGGTTGACTTTGTTCCACTTACCAACTGAAAACTACCAATTCTGTCTTGTTCTTATTATGGAAAGAGTTAATAAAAATAATTCGGCAACTGCCAAGCACTACGTTTTGACAATTACAGTATAAATGTTTCTTTCTCTAACTGTACATTTGCGGGTTTTATGTAACAACCAATCAAGACTATTTACTTTATTTAGAACATCTCCTGCCAAAAACATAATTTGTTTATAAATGGCTCCAATCTGGGAAGCCATCCAAAAGAAGGTGTTCAGGTGAATAACAGTGTGATTTACATGCAGGTGCATAATGTAAACTTAGAAATAGTTTGAAAATGCAAGCTAAAGATATTGAGTAGAATTGAGTTAACAAGATAGAGTATATCTATTTCCTTCTAAAATTTTAAATACTCTGAATTGTTATTTCTTTTATTATTATTATTACTAGTAACAATAGTAGTAGTAGTATCTTTAGATAGATAAGGAAGAATATTTTTTGAGGTTTATATAGGATTGTTATTAGGGAAATATTTATTAGCATATTAACATGTAGACTTACAAAATCTAATCATTAAAAATACTAGTACATTAGAAAACAGATTTTTTCCAGCTTGACAAAAAAGATAAACATTATGAGGGAATGCATTAATTATATGGAAATATAATGCACATTTTTTTCTACTCAAGGCTTCTTAGTTATTCAGTATTGCTTATTAAATATTTAAATGTTTTAATATATACACTGCAAAGATCACCAAAATGTAGTTAGAAAATAAGGCAACATACTTTGTAAAACTTTCAGTTTCCTACAGGGTTACATAAAAGATTGCTCCTAGACCACTGCTGAAATTTCATATCTATATCTATCTATCTATCTATCTATCTATCTATCTATCTATCTATCTATATATCACATATGTGATATATATATATATATATATATATATATATATATATATATGGAAAATAGGAGAAAAGAAGGAAAAATTATGGTCAGTCAGCATGGACAATGTATCAAAAATGTACCTTGATTAAGTATACTTTTCATACATGTTTTACATCATTTTTTCCTATTAGTATGGTTCTTAATTTGTATATACAATAATTATAGGTTCTTTTAAGAAAAATTAATTTGATGCTGGCCATATAAAAGAATGTAGAAAATGGGGTGAAATTATTCAAGTGCTTTATAAATGATTTGTTACAATGAATGTAATGATTACATACTGCAAACTTACACTAAGAAAAGTTTCAAAAATGAAAGTAGATGAATATAGATCTGAGTCAGTCTTGACTTCTGTATCAGATGGAGTCTTTTCAATTTCATTTCAGGCACATTTTAAAGTCTATGATCTTGAATAAGGTATACAACTGCTGATTCTCCTTTATCCACTGATGGCAGTGAAAAATTATGATATAGATAAACATAGGAGAATATAGCAAGAGGGAATAAAAGGGTATTTGAAAAATAAATGAAAGAGCTAGAAACTAAACTCATAAATATTTTACACTATTATTTATAAAAACACACTTGAATAATAACATTTTCTTAAACAAGTTGATGAGAAGTAATGAAGAAGATGTTACACAAAGGAAATAAGAATATATAAATATACTTAATTTATCCTTATTTGCAAATAATGTTAATATAGTATTGCACACACATTTAAAATCACTTTAAATAGTTTCATGGAATCTGAATTGATTTTGCTAAGTTTTTATGAATAGCTTTCAATATTTGAAAAACATATGAATATAAATTTTATATAAAATTCTACTATTGAAATTTTGTAATTACCCTCCAGTGATTATCTTATAGAGACAGATATATTTTAATAGTTAGGTAATATTTAATATATTTTAATATTTATTTAGACAGATATATTTCATAAGAAAACACCATTTATAAGTCTCTAGAAAATAAAAAATTACTTTAAACATCAGGTCAATATACTAACAAAAGTGGATCTGGAACTATGAGTAGGTGTATTAGCAATTGCCTTCCCTGAAAATATTTAGTTCTCTCAGATAAAAGATGCCAACATAAAAAAATACATTGGCAAAAAATTTCTTGAATTTCAACAGGGTCAAGATACAACTAAATAGATAGGAAAAAGAAAGACATAAACTATATATAAATGGAATTAGAATAAGTTACTATTTTCAAAAATATATACTTCAGTGCATTGATATTTGCTTTACAATTTGTGAGATTTAACAACGTATCTGTTTGAAAGCTTCTCTACACAAATATAAAATTTATAAGATTAATTAATAATTTGGTATAGAAATATAATGACCATATTTGTATACCTTCAGTAAAGATTGTATCAATGATGTTCATATTCACATCAATATAAAACAGAAAAAAATTACTATTAATCAAATTTGTAAAGTTAAACGTTTTAAAAATATACATATTCATATTACAAAATGAGATTCCCCAGAAAAACTATATACTTTCAAATTAAGCACTCAGACAATCTTAGCTTATGTTTCCACAATGTTTCTTGCTAAGTACAAGTGTGCATGTGAGTGCAAGCGTGCGCACACACACACACACACACACACATTTTTAAAGTAATCATTAGTTGAAGGATTTTGCAACATATGGAAATTTACAAGTCAAATTTTTAAAATTTATTACTATCAATTATTAAAATTAATTGTTCTTTCAAATGACTACATAGGAAAAATGAATATATAAAGGCTTAATTAAGATGAACTGAGGGGTTGGAATGGGTTAGTAATGTAATCTACCTCATGCTCGCAGAAAACCAGGCAGGACAATGAGGATGCCAAACACAGAGAGAAAACACCATGCAGGGCTGAGGGAGAACGTTGTCATTCATGAGTCAATTAAAGGAAGTTTGGGCGAGATCAAGCTTTCTTTGTTTTAGTTATTTTATTGGAAAGAGAATAAAACAAACAAAAGAGAACAAAGCAAATCAGAACAGAACAATGGATGCAACACAAGACTTCAAAACAAGACAGCAGAATTTCAACAGTTTCTACCATAATGTCTGTTGTTTTCTTTGAAACAGTTGACCATACCTTCACATCCAATAATATCAAATATAATAAAATAGTCTAAAACCAATCAAAAGAATGAAAGCATTGCAGGACTTCAACAACAGATAATACTAAATGAGCAATGATTATTATCTCATTTTCTTAAAAAAAAGTTGTCCATACTATCACAGATAATAAAATTAAATAAAACACAACAGAATAGAACCAATCAAAACAAACAAACAAAAAAAGCAAGATAGGACTTAAAAACAAGATGATAGGAAATCAGCAATGGCTACTATATGGTTCCATTTTCCTCAAAATAGCTGTTCATACCATCACACATAAATAAATCAAGCAAATAAAGTAGCAGAAAACCATCTAAACAATTGAATGAAACCATTGTAAGACTTCAAAACAAGATAGTAAGAAACCAACCATGCTTACCATAATACATCCCATCATGTTCAAAATAACTGCCTATACCATCAAAGAAAGATAAACCTAACAAAATAAGGCAGAACAAAGCCAAACCTAGCAAAATTGTGAAAATAATGCAAGAACTCAAGACAATATGAAATTAACAGTAGTTACCATCTTTCCATCCTAGGTGTTTCCTTCCCTATCATTTTTACAATAACTATTTTGATTTTTCATACTATTAAATCCTTCTGTTTTTTATACTAGGGTTCACCCATATTAGTTCAAACCATTTCACCAAAGAACATGATTTCCAGTTCCATCCATTTACCTAAAAGAGCCTCAAGATTATTCTACTTTATAACAGGGTAGCTTTCCATTGTATGAAAATAGCAAAGTTACCTTTGCTTAATTTCTGGTCTCTTGTTGCATGGAACAATTGTTTTCTCTCCTTTAATTTTCAGTCTATGAATTTCCTTTCCAGTTAAATGTGTTTCTTGTATACAGTATATTGATAGATTTTATTTCTTGATTCATTCTCCTTGTTTCTTTCTTTGGTTGAATTGATGTCATCTACATTAATGGTACAACCAACATACCTTAGTTTGTCTCTGTCATGCTATCCTCCTGCTGGTGCCCCTCCACTATTTCCCTTTAGGAAAATGATGGAAACCTTGAATGAAGAATATAGAAAAGAATTAAAATGCATGAAACAAATTCAAACAGATATCCAGAAAATTAAAACGTCAATTGAAAGCTGCAAAACTGCTTGAAAGAGACTGAAGATAGACTTTCAAACCTTGAAACTAAGATTTCAGCTAGCAATCATGAAAGGAAAGCTATCTTAAAAATAAAAAGCAATCAACAAATGACAACTCAACAGTTGCAAGATGAGCCAAAGAAGCATAACTTAAGAGTGATAGGTGTAGGTGAAGAAGCAGGGGTCAACACAAATGATATTAAAAGGATATTCACAGAAGTAATAGAAGAAAACTTCCCTAACATGGGCAAAGGATCTGGTATTCAGATATGGGAGGCACATAGAACTCCAGCTAACCATAACCAAAGCAAATCTATACCCAAACATATAATAATCAAGATCCCAGAAATTCAGCACAAGAACAGAATATTAACAGATATTAGAGAAAAGCAACAGATCACCTATAAAAGAAAACCAACCAGAATCATGGCAAACTTGTCAACATGAACCATCAAGTCAAGAAGATTTTGGAGCAAAGCATTTAAAATCCTGCAAGAAAACAACTTCCAACCAGATTGATGTATCCTGCAAAACTATCTTTCAAAATTGATGGAAAAATAAGATACTTGTGTGATAAAGATTAACTAAAGGAATTCAAGACCACCAAACCAACCTTACAGAGAGTGCTGAAGGATATTCTAGAGAGAGATAATAAACATGACCAGGTTTCCAGAAATAACAGCAGAGGAGGATAACCAAACAAGACAGGTAAATGAGATCAGACTTTCAAAACTGTAATTTTCAGCTTTTGAATTGAAGGAAAATAAATTTCTGTTGTTTATATTTTCTAATTTGTGGTCCTTTTTGGGAAACACTGACCAACTACTTGGTTTGTAAACAAATTAGGGCTCTCCTTTGCTACGACTTGTCTTTGAGATTATTCTTGAGAACTAACCATGTAAAAAGACAATAAACTGTTTAGAAATAAATAAAATAGTATTTTTCAGACAGAATTATTTTAATGCAGAAAATGACAAATAATACAGTGTTTTAAACACTTTAATAGTACATAATTTGTAATACATAGTTTAGTAAGTTTGTGCCATAAAATTACTCCATGAAAATGTCAATGTTTACATGCCATCATAAAATTGGTCTTAATTTTAATATATACGTATGCAGATAGTTGTAAATGTAGAAGTATATATTTGTACATATACACTCATCCATAAATGTACAACCAAAAATGAAATATTTAGTATAAATTTATCCAAGCATTGGAAATATGCTACTAACTATGAAACTGCTGTTTCATAGTTAGTAGCATATACTAACTTGACTAGAGTTAAATGTAATCTAATTAAATAGATATACTTTGTACATGGTGATAACCAGAAATTTCCATGCGGGTAGAGTGAAAAAATTCCCCTTGGTTTGATCAGTTCACACTATATGCCTCTATGGAAGTATTTAATCCCATTAATATAGGGAAATACTATTTTAATGTATTTTTTAAAAAATAAATGTAAATTTGATTAGCCTACTGTATTTTATTTTGAGATTTTTCTGACACATTTTCCCCTTTTTTATTTCCATTTGTTTTGTACTTCCATATTATCCAAATTCCAATTCTTTTTTCTCTTTCCTCTTTATCCTTCCATTTGTCTTTTTGTTCTTACATAGCAAGTCCTTATCATCCACATCTGAAACTTGCATGAAATAAGAATAAACTGCAATTATCACACTGGGTTGCACTGTGGGATGTCTGAGGGAACATTCAAAGGCTGGGATAAATTAGAAGATGATGAACTATATTTAGTCTCCAAGTCTGCCTTGATCTGCCTAGATACTGATAATTTGGAAGAAAATATATCCATGTAGATTACAAAAAATGAAATGAATGCTTTCCTAAGGAAATTGTGTCCTCTAATGTGTCCACATTTCTAAATACACAATATTCAACATTGAGTAGAAATATATATATATATTTTAAATTACCATTGAGAAACTTATTAAAATTAATAGAAAAGGACAAAAAGCCCTTTAAAAGGTTTCAGTGGGACACCTAAAGTACAAAGTTTTATAATTACTATAATACTTTAATAATTAACAAATTGTGGTATTGGTCTAAAACTAGAATATTGGCCAAAGGAATAATATATTGAGTTACAAAATGAACATATATATCTAAGAACACTCAGTTTGAGAAATGGTGTTTTAGGATAGTGAACAGACACAGATATTAATCATTTCTCAAATTATATTATAGTAATTATAAAACAAGATTGTAGAGGAGTAACAATGGTTGGTGTATTGAATATTGTTATCATCAAAGTAGTTGCATATATTACAAGATATAGAGATGAAAAATTGATCAAACAATATAGGCACAAACCTTTCTTTTTAATAAACTAATAGCAGTTAGTAGCATAACTATCTCAACTATTTTGTGTGCATATATTTTTATTTATCTTTTCTTATCCCTTTTCCCTTCCTTCTTTTCTCCATTCCTCCATCACAGGTTTTCTTTCCTTTTGAATAGTTTCTTTCCATTTTAAAATATTCATTGTACATTTTAGATTGTATTTACTTTTTCATCTTCTTACATTAGGGAGACAATAATACATTGTCTACATATGTGAATGTGATTTATTTCATTTATAAATATTTGAAGTTGCATCCATTTCCCTAAAATGTCTTAAGTTTATCCTTCTTTATAGCTGAGTAGCACTTCAATGTATAAAAATACTGCTTTTGTATAAAATACTACTATATTTCATTGCATAAAATACTATTTTTTATCTATTCTTTGTCTGATGGCCATTTAGGTCATTAACAATATTTAGCTATGGGAAATTGTGCTCCTCTAAACATATTTCACTGTGTTACAGTGTTTTCAATTCAGATGGGAAGATACTCAGAAGGGAAATAACTGGCTTTAACTGAACATCTAGTCCTAGTTTTTTGAGGAATCTCCACACTGATTTCCACAGTGGTTGTACCAGTCTATACTTCCACCAACAGTAGAGAAGTGTTCTTTTTTCCTAACAACTCCATCAGCATTATTTATTGGTATATTTCTTGATGATAGCGATTGTTACTGAGGTGAGATGGAATCTCAGTGTTGTTTTAATTTGCATCTCTTGAATGACCAGTGATATGGAATGTTTTTCATATATTTATTTGATATTTGTATTTTTTCTGTGTGTTCATCTCAGGTGCATATTTTTGGTCTCGGTCATTGATTTTGGTGGTTCTGATTTTTTAATTTCTTTGTAGGATATATATATATATATATATATATATATATATGTCTATTTTCTTTTCTTTTTTTCTTTTTTTTTTAATGAGGCAAAAGCATGTATGCAGTCCCCACTACACAAATTATGCAGTCATGTTTCCCACATTTGGGGAAATTGCAGGGCTCAGCACATCTGTAGTGCAATGGATAAGCCTTGCCCTTTGTGATCGTGGTGTCTCCCCTGACAGGTAAGTATATAAATCATTTGATTGGCAATTAAAACTTTTTCCCAGTCTGTAGGCTGTCTTTGCACTCTGTTGGTGATGTTTTGCTATGCAAAACCTTTTTAATAAGGTGGTATCCCAAATGTTGATTCTTTGAAGTGTTTCCTATGATGTTTGGGCTTGGCTCAGGAACTCTTTTTCTACCCCTATTTCTTCAAGATTTTAAACTTACTTTGTCTTCCAGTAGATTTAGTGTTTCTGCTTTAATATTTAGATCTTTAATTCATTTTGTCTTTAGTTTAGTGCATGGTGTTAGACATGAGTCTAGTTTTAGTCTTTGGCTGTCAGAGAGCCAATTTCTCCAGGACATTTTTAAGCAGCCTGTCTTTCTTGAAGTGCACATGTTTGACCTCTTTGTCAAAGATTAGGTGGGTGAGTATGTTTGTAGTTGTGTCTGCATCTTCTAATCTGTTACACTAGTTCTGAGGGTGTTGTTTGTTTGTTTGTTTTCTGGTACTATGCTGATTTTATCACCATAGCTTTGTAGTATAATTTCAAGTCAGAGATTGAGATGCCTCCTGCCGCGTCTTTGTTGCCTAGGATTGCCTTTGCTATTCTGGGTCTCTTCTGCTTCAAAATAAATTCAAAATAGCGAAATTAAAAGAGACTGACAAAACTGAGAGCTGGTGAAAATATAAAGACACTGTAACTGTTTGATACAGTTAGAAAGGTTATAAAGAATGTCTGATATGGAATATGTTTTCATAATATATAAAAAATTAAATATAGTCATATATTTTCACTCATATATGGTTTCTTCAAGAGGGAATATACATGTTTAACAAGACATGCACACCTGCCTGTTTATAGCAGAATAAGTCCTAAGGGACAAATATTACATAACTGGGTCATTAATTGCAGCACATTCATATCATAGAATAAAATCATGAAGTAAAGATACACACAGTTCTGTGAATTTTGAAGCCAAAGAACTAGAATGTTGAAAGTTACCAGGCTCTGAAAGTGAGTCTGATTTCATTTGCATATATCTCAACAACAGGTAAATTTATAGTTTAAGAAGTCTAAATATTGCTTAGTGTAAGATGAAAGAAACATTAACATGGGGCTCCAGGTAGGACTTGATTGTTGATATTGTATATTTTGTTTAATATGTAAAGTCAAATGTGAGTACATCTTGAAAAAATTAATGAACCTGTAGATTTAGTATTTGTTTAAATTTAATTTTGATTGAAAATCATTAGCCAAAATTATCAACACTTACATTCTTATAGCATTTCCTATTACTAATGGTCATTTTTTTTCTTTTTGGTGATATTTGGAACATTTCATATTTTGAAATAAGTGACCAATACTGTTGGCCTAAAATAAAAAATCTACCTGGGTAAAAATAAAGTACAATTGTAAAAACAAAAGCAGGAAAAGAGGGGTAAAAATTTTGTTTATATAAATAAATAAATACATATGAATATATATTATATTATATATAATATATATTATATATACAGACTAATACAGTAAATGTATAATCACTTCTATAAGCTTATCTTGGTGAGCGAATATTTTCATATATGAAATAAAGTTTGGTATATCCCCAGATATATTAGATAAGTATATACAGATGCAGTTCTATTAAAACAATTTCTACTTTGCTGTTAGATTATACAAAGTATGCACTACAATTTTTCTGTATTATTCTAACCAAAATACTTTTTCTTTCCATTTGAGTTACTAGATGATGGTTGAATCCAATCTAGTGTTAACCAAAAAATAATTCAGATGTTGTTCAAATGTTTTATGATTCCAAGTTTATTTCTTTGGTTAAATGAAAATAAAAGTACATAGATAAGATGGGAAAGGTATAAATATGATAACAAAATACATAAAGATACATAACATTTTCTTAACTAAAAATTAAAATCTTGAATATTTGATACCAAGCGATTAAAAGGCATTACTCTTGTCATATGTTACAGTGCTTTTACTATTTTTGTAGATACTGAGTTTATAAATATAAAAACTTAAGAAAATGTTCCATATTGAAGGTAGGACATAATAGTATGCTTCACAGTTCTATCTTTTCTGTAGACTCCAGTGTCCCTCATCTGCCCTTTGGCTATTACTGTGTGGAACATTTAGTTTTGTTTCCATAAACCCTTTAAATAAAAAGCCATTTAACCCAGTCATCTGAAGCATAACATATGCTTTTTCAGGGTTATCGAAATATCTTACTCTTCTTTTTAGGCTTTTAACTATGCAATTTCAGCTTTGGGCTTTCTTCCAAAAAAGAACTAAAATAGAATTGCAGTTGCACAATAAACAAGAGTTGCTAATTACCAATTTTGTAGAATTTCTTACAAAAAAAGGAGTATCACTTCAAAATGTGTTTAATGGAACTTTTCCATCTTTATTCATCTTGTTTCTGATAACTCAGGATTATTTCTTTGCACTTGTGCATTTGAATTTTGCCTATGTTTTGAAAGACAACTTTCTTTGTTTAATTTTCTCTTCACAAGATGCATTTTTCTGCTTTTCTATTTTGGAGTTAGAACTGTGGCAATTTGCAAACTTTGTAATTTATCTTCACAACATTATGCTTACATGCTCATCTTCAAGGAGAAATTGAGTAAAATTCTTCAAAGAGACCATTAAAGCAAATAACACTGACAATGAATTCCAAAGAGTTTATGCTTCCGGTTTTCACCAATGTGTTATTGTTGTTCTGTATCCTGTTATAATAAAAAGATTATGGTAAAGACATATTGCCATTAATATTGCCAAATTATTCCCTCTTCCTGGGACACTCTAATCCCAGTGTTCCCATTCTTTGTTATCATTATTTTGTTGTCATTGTTGTTCTGTTTTAATTATACCAACTCCCCTGTTCTCCTGTGTTCTATATTGTTGATATGATGTTCTCTTTAGAATATCTAAAGGCTAATGTTTTTTTCATTATTAATTAAATTTCTATGTTAAAGATTTTTTCCTATTATCTCCAAGGGCAATTAGGAAAATTATGAATATTCATGAAATTTATTATATATATTGTGGAAGGAATAATTAAAAATAAGATAATTTGGATATAATTCTGATAAAATTATTTTTTCTTGAGTGTGTATTGAATTCATTTTAATATTACCTAAATGCTAGGTGCTTATAGCAAAATTTCCTAAGCTTTTATTTCTAGTTTCTCAAGAACTGAAATTATTTGTAGGTTGGTGAACTACTCAGCTGTAAGTTAACCCAAAATGTTCTTTACTTAAGTCATTTTGTTTCAGCTCCTGATCTTATCCTCATTCATACTTCATATCTAAGTTTATAAATCTCTTTCAAAATCCTGGATTCCATAAACTAGGTATGGTTTCTGTGCTTTGTGTGTTTCCACCAATCCCCTGTACTTTATAACCAGGAAGTAAAGTATATCACACTTAACAATAATGATTTATTTTAAGGTTCTTCCCATGGGTTCAGCTCTTCCTTAGGCACAATATTGTGTGCTTTTCTTTTCTGTTACATCTCTGCCTATCTGCCTCACCTAACCTGTCATTCATTTTTAATATGTAGCTAGGTAATAGATAAATTTATCACTTGATAGGTTTATATTTTTACTACTACTAGGTTGTTTTGTATATGAAAATGTATCTAAAAACTGAAAGGATGCAAAATTCAGGCCCAGAGTGTAGCTTGAGATGCTTTTGGATGATCCTTGTGTAGGTCACAAGTGGATCTCCACATGCAGGCCGAAAAGACCCTCTACTAGTGACGTGGAACCTGTGGTCAGCTGATTAGTTGCAGGAAAACAAAAACTGACAAATTTTGTGAATGTTACATGACTGGTATCTACTTCTGTTCCAAATCAGAAAGGTAAAGCCACAGATTAGCATTCAGTTAGAGTGGAGAAAAGAAATTGTTGGAGGTTGGAATTGTGGGGCCTGCCAAGACTTCTTGCTGCTTTTAAGCTGAATCTGTGGCCTGGCTCCTGATTCTGCAAAACCAAGCCAGAAACGATTCCCATTCCAGAGGATCTCTTCCAAGTACGTGCCACTCTTAATACAAAACCATGAAGTGAGGAAACAAAGTGGGTTGACATAAACATGTATAATTGCTGTGAAAGGTAAAGAGCTACACATTAAAATTGCATTGTAAGGACTTATTTGGAAGATATCTTAGGAGAATAGAGGCATTTGCTACATGTTAGCACAGCCTTTGTTCAGGTGAAGGTAAGAGAGTCTGATTAACTCTTTCCTGAGAATATTGCTAAGGAGAGGGTACCTTTGAAGACTTGTCAGATGTCAGGTAGGCCAGAAGGGAAGGACATGTTCACCGGACTGTTGAAGATATGCAGAGGGGCATTTCTAATGGCATCTTGTCAGGTACAGTGCATTACAGATGGATCTGGAGGATGGGAAACGAAGAGCAATAAGATGAATTAATAAGTATGCAAATACAATTGAAGCACAGAGACCAGTATTTAAGAAAAACACTGCTTAAAAACATTATCTGGATTTCTAGTGCTGGATTTTGTGAATAGAATAATTTTTTTTAATGATAGTTCCCCTGTCTTCTGTAGAACTTATTTTGAGAAAAAACAAACAAACAAACAAACAAACAAAAAACTGTTTCTGGTAATGCAGGGTCCAAGAGGAATCACTTGTATTCTTAGTACCCTCACCCTCATGTATGTATAATCTTTTTAAGAGAGATTGTTCTTTTAAGTCATTACAAGCTTATCTTTCCAAATTTTCCTCTCAAAATGGCCAATTACTGTTCCACAAGAGAAATGCAAGCCACTGTTTTCACTGATTTTGTAGACTGATCCTAAGGCCGAGTGCATGCAAGGCATGTGCTCCTCCGTTCAGCTACATCTTCAGCGCTCTTTCTAATCTCATCATAGTGAGTCTCAAGGTTAAAAACAATAAAAGAAAAAAATTAGGACATTGTATAAAAGGATATTTTGAAATTGAAATTGGTGGGAAGATTGTCATTCTACCTTTTTAAAAAAGTTTATTGAAAAGCAATTATACTTCCACTTCATGATGACAAACAAAAACAAAATACATTGATTACAAGAGTATTAAAATATAAAATAGTGATAAATCTTACCGCCAAATTTACAAGACCCATATACAGAAAACTACCAAACATTACTGGGAAATTAAAAATCTTGAGAAACATTCAAGTTAATTCACATGCATTTCTGAAGTCCTATCTATTCCTTCCACTTTTCACACTAGGGAGACAATACAGTGCTTGCACACGAGTCTGATTTAGTTCACTTGTAAATAAGGACTCCAGTTGCATCCATTTACCTGTACTATGTCTGAGTAATACTCCATTGTATAACAAAAGACATCTTTTTTATACAATGAAGTATCACCTTTGCTGATGGGCAACCAAGATTGTCATTCTAAATACAAATAATTTCACTTACTCTTTTTTTTGGTTGTTTTAAAGGTGCATAGGAAAGAAAACATACATAACCAAATTTTCAAAGTTTTGTTTTGTGTGTGTAGCATGTAGATGCCATTAAAAATATTTTAGATGTAAGATGAATTTAGCAATCAATTTACAGAAAATGAAAAAAAATGTTTAATGATAAATTTAATTATAAATAACTAACACAGAAAAAAAACTGACCTCTGTTCTGCTTGTGCTTCAGCATCCATATCTTTTACTTCTTACCTTCTAAAGAAAACTCAGCATTGCAAATCTGCTCTGCTTTTGGACCACTGGGAAAGTCAAGATGTTTTCAGCATCACCTTTAGTCATACAAGTCTGAGTGGAAGGAAAGTCAACTTCCCTAATATTCTGTGGTGTAGAGTATAAAATACAGCGAATTTGGTGTCTTGATCGGGAAGACAACTTCTTCACGTGCTTGTCTTCCCCCTTCTTCTGTTCCCTCCTGGCATATCTGCATAAAACAGTTTGCATTCCTTACATGTCTATCTAAACAATTTTCTTCTGTCTTCCAAACCGTCTCAGTATTAGGATTTTTTTTTTTTTTTTTTTTTGTACCGGGGTTTAAACTGAGGGTTTTGTACTTGCTGCCACGTCGCATATGCCTTGCACTTGTTTTTGCCACTGAGCTATATCGGTGACTGACCGTGGGAGGAAACTTTTGCATCTTGTAGCTCCCTCCTTCTTCAAGGTACGGCTTCACAAATGCTTTCTATTTAACTTTATCTTTTTATCACCATGAGCATTTGAATTATTTGTGGTAGTAAGTGAACACGAACTTGCGATTCACCTTCCTCAACTTCCCAGCATGCTGGGCTACAGGCAGATACCACTGTACCTGGTTGGCCGGTCCTACATCTCCTAAGTCAAGAGCTGTAACCTCAGTACAAGGGCTGCTGCTACTGTTACTCCAGTCAGAAGGCAGGCCGTTCAGAATTTAGAAGAACAATGAAGGTCATCAAAGAGGAAGATTTTTTTCACATGGAGTGCTGTCAGAGTCAGGCTTTGATTATATGCTGGTCTTCTAAGCACCTTGTGGAAGTAGAGCAACTTCATTTTATCTACCAATGTAAAGTGATAAATTATACCCCTGCCAAAGCACCCAGAATAATATTTGAGGAAATATCAAAGAATCCATTGACCAATTCAAGGTAGTATATAAAGTAGTTGATCATAACATATGTCAAATGTTTTACGAGGCAGGTTTCCAGGTATGGCAGTCTGACTTAATGTCTACAGTGCCCACTTTATAGTGAGATTACATAACACGATTGTTTCCTACTGCCTTCAGTGTTGATAGTTTAAACTATAGCAGACATGATTTAAACCAGATTTGGAGTCCTCCAAAATAAAGTAAAACCAGAACTTGTGATTTTTTGTATAAACTAAACAGTAAATATATACATTTGAATATGTAAAAATGTTTGCCTTGCATATATTTACATATTTACATATGTTTGCATATTTGTATACATCTACATATTTATGTATGTTCATATATTTACATTCAAACATATAGTACTGATAGCAGCTTACCTCTTCAGAGTAAGTGTTGACTTTCTCCACTCAATTTTGAAACTGCACTTCCAATATATGTAAAATTTAATTCTAATATATAAAGTTTATACGTCTAACCTGCACACATGTATAAATAAGAAGGATTTTCTCATGTACAAGCCATCACAATAATTGCTTTAAATGATTTTGCTAAGGGTAAAAGTGCAATTTCTTCTTGTTAGTAATCCACAGTGATTCTCCACAATATAATAAATATTGACTCTACTTTTCATTTAGAATTACAGGTTTGATAATAAAAATTCAAGTCTTGAGCTTTTATTACTTTTTCTAATTTTGACACAATTTGACAGTTTCAAGAATATTAAACTAAATGCTGATGATGGGACAAAGAATAAAATAATCAAGACAACTAATTTAAAATAGCAGGAGGTTGAAAAATATTTAGTGTATTTAATCTTTTAGAAAGACTAGCTCTTTCAAGATGTACAGAAGTATGAAAACAAAAAAGATTTACTTTTGAGTTCTACATAATATTTATCATTAACTGACAAATATAGATATAGTTATAAGACAGTGAAGGCAGAAAAGAAATTGGAAAAATAGAAAATTTCAGATAAAAGAGAAGAGGCTGAGAAGGAACAGAAAAGAGGAAAAAGGGAAGCAAGAAGAGAAAAGCAAGAAAGAGAAGAAGGAAAGAATAAAAATAAGAAATTAGGGAAGAATGGTGTAAAAAAAGGACAAAGTAAAATAGCAGAAAAGAAGATACAGCAGAGAAGATCTGAGCACGAGGTAGAGCATAGGACAGTCTGCCTACAGAGAAAACTAAGAGGACGGGAAGAAGATAAAGAGATGGAGGAGGAAGAGATCCAGTGTTGTGAGCAACAGTCATGGACAGATTTTCATATTTCATCTATTATTTTTTAATTAGATCCAGTAATAAAAGCTACTGTCATTCCATTTTCAAAATCATATCCAAAATACTGACGATTACTCTTACAATAGATATGAATAACATATTTCTTCAATAAAGTAAAAATCAAAATTTGTGAAAAGAGCAAAATAATTTTAAAATCAAATTAATAAAATCATTTCTTCGTCTATTTGTAAAAACTACGCATTATATATTATCAAGTGAAAGAAACCACTTGCAAGCCTATCCATATTCTTGTGCATGTATGTGTGCATATAATTATCCGATGGGGCATGCATATGCTATTTTCTGATATATATTTATGTAATGATGGATATATGTACACATATATATGCAGGACACTATGAAAGAACAAAGACAAGTTCAGTGCTCTTGAGTTGCCCAGAATAGGCCATTTCTAGAACCTCAGCCTTGAAGGGAGGAGGAATGAGTAAGGAGAGAGAAAGGAGAAGCAGTCATCCCAAGACTTTTCAGAAAGCACCTAAAATGGAGCTTTTGCTACCCACATTCACTTCTCTGACATGCCTTTATAGTGTGATATGAAATGTGATACAAAAAACATATTCTAATGTGATATGAAAAACAATCTTTTAATAACTAACAGATTTTCTTTTTTAACAACTAACAGATAATTTGAAACTGAATATCCATACACAAATAGCAAGCTCCACACACAAAGCACATTTAACCTTATCACACATCCACCACGGCAAAAGAACAGCCATGCTCCTCAGAGAAATTAAAGACTCCCTTCCTATTACAGAAGGTAGGCTTTTACCCAAACATAAAAGAATATACTCAAATAGCCCTGCATATGGCAGAGAAGTCATCATGTTATTTTTGTTTGTTTGTTTGTTTTTTGTGGTACTGGGGATTGAACTCACAACCTTGTGCTTTCCAGGCAGGTGCTTATGCCACTGAGCTAAATCCCCAGCCCTATCATCATGTTATTTTTACATGAACAGTCACAGAGTAGTTATATCCATCCCTTGGCTTTCTGAATGACCTTATCTTTTGTGTGTTTCAAAATGGTCTTCTCCACTGTGCAGGAAAACAACTTTTCTGAAAAAACTAAGAGCATTTAAACACCATGTTTCAGGAAACATAGGTCTCAGCTAAAATCTTTATTCAGTATCATGGGTAGAAGGGGATACAGTGGCATGTGCATATCAAATATGCTTTTGGAAAAACTTTCCTCTTCTTATACATACTTCTTATCATCTTAAAGTGGATTAGATAATTGTACTTAATATGTAGGTGAATCATAGTACTAAGTGCTTAGCAAGAGCTCTACACTTTTGCAAATGCTTACCTGAAATGATAACCCAGTTTTGAAGTAGGCGATATCATTGTGTTCAGCGGGTTTAGCAATTCATCCTGGGATTGTGACAGCACCTTGTAAACCTGCCACTTCCACCTGATTTACAGCACTTCACACAAATGAACACACTTGAACTCTTGTACTGACTGTTTTTCCACACGATGATACTCTGTTTTGTAGAACTGTGGTTCTTGACACTTCTAAACATACTTCAGTTTCAACTTTCATTAATAAACAGTTATGTAATAGACCATCTACTAATAATCATTCAAAATGTATTATTTCACTTCAAGCGATGCAAGATGTGTGTATATATCATAATTAAGCTTCTGTTGTTCATGTTTTAAAAGTCTAGCTGTATCAATCTTGTCCTCCTGCTCTCATTTCTTATATTGCTCTCTTTTACTGGAATAGCTTAATTAAGGCATTGTTTGATAGATTTATAAATGCTGGATATTAGCAAATTCAGAGGGCATTTAGTTTGAATAAATAGCAGAGAAAATAAGCAGTTTTAATACCTCTCATTTTAAGGAAGTCCATCTTCTTTCTTTTAATCTTTGCATCCTTCTACAAATTCTATGAGGAAGACAGTGTTTTTGCTTTTTGGAACATTGCTTTTTGGCATGAATTTTACTTAATTAAATAAATGAAAATTAAAGTGCAGTTTTCCTAAATATATCTTATAAGGCCTTGAAATTAGGTAAATAATTTCCCTTATTTTATTCTATTACAATTTCTCTAGGCAGAATCCTCCACAATCTGTTCATCTAATTATGAGCTATTATTCCACAAAAAATGTACCAAACATTCTCAAATAACCTAACATCAACTTGCTCTTCTTATTTGCTAGCTATTATGGCATAATTTTTAATCACACCGGATATTTAAGGCATGCATGGTCAAAATTGATGCATGGACACATTTTAAGGAATGTGAAAAAGGGGTTTGTTTTCTGTAAACTCGAGATACTACTCATGAGACAAGGGAATCAAATGTTAGCAGTGCACACGGCTTGGTAATCACAGTGATATTTTTAAGACAGATTCTCACTAAGTGACCCAGGCTATGCTCAACTTGCTAACCTACTGCCTCAGTCTCCCACAATGCTAGCATTATAGTTGTGTGCCACCATCCCTGGAAGAGCACTGTTTCTTTTTATGAACATATATGTAAAGTATTAATCCAATCCCCCCCTTCTCATCTTTTCCTCAATTTGGTTCACACTGTTTTAGAGGAGCGGTTACAAATAGTAGAAGCATAGCTCATATTCACAGCTGAATGCAATGTCCCATTAATTTGTCTATAGAAAGCCATTAAAATCGGTACTAATATCATGGGTTACTGTTGATGCACTACTTTGTCAAAGCATCCTGTATCAATTAGATATGGAAAACAAACTTTGGGCAACAATCCATCTCTCAAACTTAGCAGGATTCAAAAACAATCATGCTTCCCCTACCTATGAGTTTACCTATTGCAGAGTTGACCCACTGCAAAGTTTACCTTAGAGTTTCTACCTCTACCCATTCATTATGTCTAATTTTCTGCAGAAAAGTAATCTCAGTCTCTTACTATTCCCCACCACCATCCCTGGAGCCCGGGCTGAGTGAGTGACACTCTTTATCAGTGTTGGTGAAGCATGAGGGGCTTAATTTAACAATAAAATTGGAATAGAAATTTCTGCTTATGCTGCACTGAATAACATGCTATGTAGCAAGTCATGTGGCAGAGGCTATAATCAAGCTATAAAAATTAAATATATCCCTTCTCCTAACAGCCAAAGCTGAACTAAAATGAAGTTTAGGTATTATTTTCTCAAGGAGATTTGAGGTGGAAACAGTCATCTCTCAGTAGCCAAGTGAACATCAAAGTTCATTGATATGTAAATCTCTTATATAAAATGCAAAGTATTTGCAAATATCCTCACATTCTCTCATATACTTTAAGTCTTCTCTAGACTATTGAGAAGTCTATAAATGTTCGGTCCACATTCACTTTTTCTTCCAACTATTTTCTATCCCAGTTCTTTGAATCTGTCGATGCAGAACTTACAGATGTTGTAGGAAAGTTATATTTGATTAAGAATTATTTAATCCTCCAGGGATATAGTTTAGTGGCATAGCATCTAGCTGGCAAATGTGAGGTTATGACTTCAATTCTTGATAACAAAAATAAAAATCTAATCTATCTCAAGGCTTAATTTGAAGTGATATATTTACATATTTACACGCATGCTTGACATAGATAAATCAAATTGCCTTTATTAAACATAAAATTACACATGTAAGCATATGTATATGTGTGGGATAACTCATTTATATTAATCACTTTGAAGCTAATATTCTTTTTAAATGAACATCATGTACTTTGAAATTTTTATATCAAAAGCTTAAATTTTCTATTGCAATTACTCTAAAGATTTCAATTTTTTATTTGGCACTCAAGGGAGATCATCAAATATCTGTAAGTAAAGTTGAGTGTTTAATAATCTTGAAATAAAATTTAATTTTTATTAGTGTATTATAGTTATACAGAATGGATTTTATTTTGGCATATTGATACATACATATGACATACTTAGAATACGTTTACAACTACAACTCTCTCCCCCTTTTTCCCTCCATCTTGGATTCTCTTCCTCCTCTAATAATTTTTACAGATAAACTCTGAAGACATTCCACTTGTATGAGCCACATTTGCTTATCCACTGATATGTTGATGGATATCTAAATTGCTTCCATAGCTATGTCACCAATCATTACAAATGATGGCAAGATCTTTAATTTTGTATAGTTACTCAAGAAGTAAATAATACATCTGAGAGAAAGTATCAGAACAAACTGCTAGTATATTTTACTCAGTTTTATTCATCAGTTGTGAACTGTAATTTATTTTCATCTGTTATTATAAGAAATAATTTCATTTAAAATTGCTTCACAAACTGATATTTAATTGTAAAACTACACATTATTGAGTTTTGTTTAGTTATTTGTTTTTGGTACCTGGATTCGAATACACAACATCACACTTGGTACACAGGAGCCATGCTGCTGAGCTGTATTCCTGACCCACAAATTATTAAATTTAATTTTGTCTATGGACTCAAGTGGAAATATCTTGCAATAAACAAATACCAAAACTTTTAAAATAAGGCATAGTATCATTTATCATGATGATATTGAGTTTGGTAATCTTTGATACATAAAATGAAATATATGCTGAAATAAATTTTACTCTATAGTAACAATGCTAAGAGCTTAATATTATTAATAGCAAAACATGTCTCTTAAACATACAATGTGTATTGCATTGCCCAATTATTGTGGTGCAGTTCACAATAGCTAAGCTGTGGACACATGCCAGATGCTCATAACATACAACGGGATAAGGAAAATGCAGTATTGCACAAGGAAATATGAATCAGGCACAATAAGATTGAAATTATGTTGTTTTCCAGAAAACAAGTGAAACTGGAATCACCATGCTAACTGAAATGAGTTAGGCATAGAAAACTGAACATCACATTTTTTTATATGTGAAATATAATTTAAATGTGAAAGTGCAAATAAAAACAGAGATGACATAATTAGAAAGGAAACTAGAGGAGGGTAGCAATGAACTGGAGATGGGGAGAAAAAAAAGGATAATGAGAGGTGTGAAAATAATCAAAGTACGTGATAGGTACGAATAATATGCACTAATAAATACACACAGGTGTGTAGATATCACGAAACATCTAACCCTTTTAATTTCAAATACCATATTCTGTTATTAATGCAAACATTTCATTTCAGTTTCACCAAACTAATACTTTGAATTTTGAATGTTTTAGAATGTCTATCATGCTATTTTACAACATTCACTTTTTAGTTTTGAGTTTAGCGATAGTACTTTTCCAGTAAAAGCATAAGAATATACCTGTACATTTGTAAAATTGTAACTTCGTGTACAAAATCTTGCTGAAGTTCTAATTCCCCCCAAAATTTATCAATGCAAGCTATAGGCTTTTAGAACTTACACTTAGTAACATTTTTTATTTTTAGCCTGAATAAAATGCATGTGCATATTATATGCTGTTTTAAGGGCTTAAGGCAAATAAGAAAACAATGTCCTATGATTAACTTCACTGAAATCTGTTATAATTTTTAAAAATCAATTTTGATTTAAATGTCATTCTCAATTGTTTCCAATACTCTAGGACCTGTTATTAAAGTTTACATGTTAAAAGTTTACAAACCTAACACAAAATCTATTGTTGTAGAGCAGATAAGTATAAATTCAAGTTGATAAAAATTAGCACCTCTTTCAAATTATGAGTATTATCACAATGCCATTTGTAAACTGTTGAAAATTCACTTTCATTGGTAAGCTCCTCCTCTTTTAACATTTTTGAAATATGGATCTTATAAAATAGTAAATTTTCATTTCTTCTAATCCAAGTTAAAAATATTCACAATATTATACTGTATTTATATCATAATATGCTTGATAAATTTTTTAAAGAATTATTTAAAGAGAGAAAAAAGCAAAACAGAAAAAAGGGTAGAAACAATACAAAATTTCAAAAAAAAACAATAAGAAATCAGTAGTTGATAAATTGCATATTGTCTTCTTAGATATAGTTGTGCAAGTTACAAAATTAAAGCATATACAGAGTGGACATTCAAACAGTGAGGCTGCAAACAGTTCTGTTCAACGATCCAACAAAAACTTAGCAACATGGTTATCAATCCTACACACTTAAATATACATGCAGTTATAGCCTTTAGAGTACTTTCTTTTCCTCCTTTTGCTTTTTAAGTCCATTATTTGTTTAGTTATATCATTTTTCAGGTTGCTCAGTACCTTACTGATCTGTTTTGTTGTTATTTACTTTTTAATTAATTAATTATTTTTATTATTTATTTATTTAATTAAATTAATTAATTAATTAATTATTTTATTTATTTATTTTGAAGGTAGTAAAATACAGCAACAAGATGGAACAAAGCCAATTGAGGCAGTGCAGTGAAATCGGTACAGAACTTCACAGCAGGTTACTGAGATAACAGCAATAGGTACAGTAGTATATCTCGTTTTCTTCACAGTAGTTGTTCCTTCAATCAGGTACAGCAAAATTGAATGAAAGCTGAAATTATCAAAACAGAATTATAGAATAGAGTAATACCATTGATCAGGACAGAGTAAAAGAGAGATAAAAATATTTGCCGTCAAAGAGATGGCAGAAGGAAAGCCCCCTTATTTGCTATATTGTATATAGTTAAACTCCCAAGAGATGCTGAGATCTCTGGTTTTCACTTACTAGCGGGAGCAGGATCTGTGTTTGATTCTTAGCCCGCGCCCCAGTAGGCTCACATTCCCTTACCATAGCGGCAAGCTGGCTGCCTGCTTTCCCAGTGCCCCAAGTTCCAACCTGGACCAGATCTCAGGAAACACTGACATGGTTCTCGCCCTGGGGTGCCCATGGCTTAGGAGGCCACAGCCACTTACTAGAGTGGCAAGCTGGCTGCCTGCTTTCCCAGCTTGCTTGATAATTTTAAAAGCATATGGGCTTACTAAGTATTACCTATGTATATATCACTGATTTTGGACATATTGGAAATATTAAAAATGAATCTAACAGCTTCACCAGCAGATATATTTTAATGATTCAATTATGCTTTTTCAATATTGCAATATATATATATATATATATTCAATTAATTATAATTATTTAAAATATGCAGTACTTTGTGGTGGATTAACTAACGAGCAACTTGTAGCACCCAGTGAACTGAATCAATGCGGTGCAGGATTTGGAAAGATCACCGGAATATTGTTGCCAACAGCATAAAGAATAACTAGAAGGTAAGGAGGTGTGCTACTGATTCTTTGGTGGAAGCTTGTCACACTGGCTTTCCTGACATGAGCTCATCTGTTCTCATTGTGGGAGGAGTGGGGGTCCTTGATGTCACTGAGTATGGCTGTGGTTCTCTCTGGGGGAGTCTTAGTCTTTAAATATAGCTTTCTGACTCCTCTGCAGATTCCTCTGCCTGATAGCTTGGATCCTTCATCCTGCTGGTGCAGACTTTCTAACTCCCACCACTGACCCCTGGGCTTTCCCAGTGTGGATCCTTCATACAAACTTGCATGAGACATTGTTATGGGATATAGGCCTAACGCTGGACTGATGGAGGACATTACCTTGGGCTCTAGTCTTCAAGTGGACTCATTGCTATGGGATGGAAGCCATGGATTCTTTGGGTCTCTAGTGTGTGGACAGATTCCCTCACACAGTCTTGCATTTAACGTTTTGGATAAATATTTAAAAAGAAACCAATAAATTGGTGTCCTGTATTAAATCTATTCCCTGTAAACCCTGACCTTATTTGCAAAAAAAAAAAATTGTAATAGTGATTTTATTATTTATTTACTGTTAATATATTACTAAAAATATAGTTCTTAATTTTTAAGTGAATTATTATAGTCTAAATCAAAATATATTTTAATGTCAGTGTGCTTTATTTTAGTATTCTGATTGAAATTTCAATGCTAAAAGAACATGATTTTGTTTATATGTTAAAGAAACACAATCCTTCATTCAGCATAAACTCAGATGCCAATGAAATTATACATATATGTAATAAAGTAAATGAAATATATCTGAGGATGAAAGAATAAAATACAGTCAAGGAAAAAATGGGTATCAAATATGCAATAATTAAATTCCATTCTTTTTGTTCATCAAAGGTCTAAGGGTAACAGAATTAAAGTTTGGATGGCATTTCTAATTTCCAGAAGAATATCTACATTGTAACAATTCATGTTTATTGTGGAAAATTAGATTTTATGAAAACCACAGATATAGAAGTCAGATTTAACAGTTGGAAGTATGATAGCAGAAAATGAAGATTAAAAATAACAAAAACATAAATCTATACATTAAAACTCACAAGATTCTATTTTAATATCAAGGAACACAGCCTTATTTGTGGGATTATTATATAAGTATCTATTTTTATCACACCATAGTGAATAATTGTCTATAAGGAAAAATTCATCATAAGAACAGCATAAATTAAGTCATGTGTGATACAATTGGTTTAAGAAGTTATGAATATGTATACTATATTCAACAGCTCTTGAGTAAACCATTAATTTTTCAGGGAAATCATTTTACATATTTTAGTATAAATAATTAAGAATTTATAGGTCAGCATGCTAACAATAACCATACTTATGAATACCTTCCTCAGTGTTGTCCTTAGCAATTGATATGATTTTATTTTTATATTTCTTTTTAATTTTTGAGCTTCTAAAATGTTTAAGAGCATGTTTGCAGTAGATAAGATTGATTATGAGTTGTTACATGTACATAACACACCTTAATTTTTTCAGGTTTCTGACATTTCTAATTCAGTGTTAAAGCATAATGTTACCTTCAACACCTATACAATTAGGTGGAGCCCTAATATTTAATTCCATCAAGAACTGGGAGTCGAAATTAGATAGAAACAGTAAGAGGAAACACTACAGTAGTTTCAAATGTCATGCTGGGGAGTCAATGAACTTAGACATAGACCTTACAACCTTCTACAAAACCAACTCAAAATGGATCTTAGGCCTGAGTGTAAATCTTTAATACTTATACAAGATTAAAAAAATTAGATGGCTATGCATATAACTGTGACATTGCAGATATAACAGGAAAGCCACTATGATCTTAATCAAAAGATTAAATGGTAAGCCAGACACAATTAAAATAAAACGCCACTGTCCTGAAAAAGGCAATGATGAGTGAATGGGAAGACAGGCCATACTGTTAGAAAAATATGTACAAAAATCACATCCAGGAAGGGACCATTATTTAAAGTGCGTAAGAAACTCTCTTAATTCAAAAATATTTTTAAATGTCTCATTTCAAAAAGGACAAGAAACTTAAGGTGCTCAAGAAAACATAGATGCTTGTGTTTTATAAACATGAAAAATGGTCTACATCGCATGTCATATGGAAAATAAAATGAAAATGACAATGGAAAATCATTACACATTTATTAATTTAGGGCATAACATTGGTTATAACAAACCAATCCATACTTTTTTGTATATTTGTACTTTAGCATAATGGTACCCAGATGTGAATCTCAGGAGCTGCACCTATGTGATACAGGAAATAATCTTTGTGTTTCCCCACTTGGCTCAAAGAGTGGCAAGGTGTATGTATGTGTGCAAAAGTGTCAAAATAGTAATGTCATCCATATAATGCTGCATCTAATAGGTTTTATGTACATTTTTATGAGCATCACATAGGGTGAAATCTACCCATGTCACTTTTCTGTTATGAAAACATGCATTGTACCATAGTGAAATGTGGATGTGACTCACAATATCCGTGCCTGAAGAAAGCAAAATTCCATCTGTTCATTCACTCATTTGGCAGACAAGCAACAAGGTATGTACAGGAATTCCAAAGCAGTAACAGGTGAGTTTTACCCAGGAAATATTCATTGTTAAATTTCTGTGCATTTAGCATTTTTTTAAAAGCTATTCTTTTAATTTTTCTAGTGGGACTAACTCAGTTCAATAAAATAATATATGAAAAACTAGATTTGAAAGTTTTGGAGGAATCTGAAAGTGAATTATCTGATTACTCATGCATGGATGATGAAGATGATAATAACTGACAATGATCATTCAAACTAAAGTTCTTATGGCAATGAATTGTAGCAAGAATCAATGGACACAGGCAGAGGGAATGCAGATCTCCTTGACTGATGATGAAGAAAACAGAAATGTGAGTACATTTTTGATTAGTCAAAATGGTACAAAGCTGTCATGCAACTATATGCAAGGATCCAATGTTTGAACTAGGACTGAAAGTATAGTAATTGGCAGGGGTGAAACCTATTGGACAGAAGACCAGCAGTACCATTCAATGTTTAAAATTGTTGATAAGAGATGAAATGCAACAACATGTTGTGAAATACACAAACACTGACATACAAGTAAGACATTCTGTATGCACCCAAAAATTATTCTGAAAAATGTATTTTTTATGACACCTTATTAGCTGAATTGCAAGCATTCATGTCTGCTGCACTTAACAGGGCTCTCTCTTGATAGTCACAGGAATGTAAAAGACTTAAGGAAAAATATTGAGTGTGGGCTTAAGGTTTTTAGAATCACAATGACACTGAAGAAGTTTGTTTTCCTTCAAAATTACCCAAGGCTTGATACCCTAAACACCTGTAAGTTAAGGAAAAGAACTAATAATATGGCTGCTATTAACATTGTTTGAGAGATTCGTGGGTAATTGTCCAATATTTTACATACTATCTGAGTATGTTACTACTGATGAATGTCTTACAGCATTTGGTCCCCATAGCTTTAGGGAGCATGTGCAAAGAAAAAAATCAAGGTATGGCATAAAAATTTATCCCATAAATGGAATCACTTATTATACTTTCAATATAGAAATTTATCCTATAATTCAGCCACTGGTTACTTATTCACAGAGTAATAAACTGAATAATGTTTTGAACAGATTTATTGCTCCCATCTCCCAAACTAATCAGGATGTGACACTCAACAATTTACTTACCAGTTTTCAGTTGATGTTATATTTGCTAACAGAGCACCTGTTGACCAGGTTGGAAACTCTATGCAGGAACAAAGCAAGAATTTCAAATGAAATGCTGCAATTGCAAAATGGATTATTTTATAGTACAATTAGTAAATTTCAGAAAGAATAACTTTGCTTTCACATATGACAAAGAAAAACAAACTACTGCTGCTGTCAACATTGCACTATGATGGTGATATTGATAGGAAAACCCTGAAAAAAAGGAAGCTTGAATTTGTAACTGCCTAAAACAAAACTAAAGACAGAGTAGATGTACATGAGTTATGCAGTGAATGTGATGCCATGTAAGACACAAAGCACTAGGCAATGATTGTATTTTACTTGAGTCTAAACGTGTGTGGTGTAAATAGTTTACTAGACTACTAAGAAAATAGCAAGTGCAAAATACCATGAAGAAATTATCACAGAGGAATCGGTCTACAACTCACAAGAAATCATTTAAAGCCAAGGGAAAGCAAAATGTTTCTGAATAGGGAATGACTCAAAAAAATTGTTGAGCCACACTGCTGAGCTGACAGGTGAACACGGCATTGCGAAGACCTACTAAGACAATAGAAAAACCAAAAGGATGCCAAATGCACCCTACAAAATTGGACAGGAGAGTTTGAAGGAAGCTTCTCCAAGATGGTAGCAACTGGAACTGAGGCACAAGGAGGACGTGGAATATTATCTTGTAAAATGGAAAGGATGGCCAGATTCTACAAACATTCTGGAACCTTTGCAAAATTTCAACTGTGCATTACTGCTTCAGCAATTCTTTAATGGCAGGTATAATTATTTTTCTCAGATAAAGAAAAGCAAAGCAATAATTTCAAAAGACAGTAATAAAACTTTGAAAACTACTATTGCTCAGTATGTTATAAAGAAAGCTAAACAAAGAAGAGTTCTGCAAAAGTGGTAAGATGAAGTCAAAAGAAGAAAGAATCATAAAGGAATGATATTTGTTTAAAATGCTGTTGATTTAGAGGGCCCACTATAAACTTCTACAATAATGACTACAAACCAGTTCCTGGAATCAGTTTAATCAATGAAGTGACCTTTGATTTTAGTGCAAGGATTACTGCTTTGAGAAGTACTGTCCTACTGAAGCTGGCATTGTTTTGGCTTGTAAGGAGAAATGACATATTAAAATCCCAGCTAGTACTCCCATCTATGAATGCAATTCCAGATACCTAGATGGACCCAGTTGCCCCAATAGGTTTGCACAGAAAGGTACACAATATTCACTTTGCATCTTTTGAATTAGCAATGGCTTTGAGTGCAGTGTAAAGACTCTTATGAGGAATAAAATAATGTGTTTGTCGTGAAATATATTGGAGAGGTAATCACAAGTGAAAGACCTGCAATATGGGGCAGTGATATAACAACAAAAGACTAATTTATCTCTTTGATCTGCACTATGAGTGTGATGAATTCACAGTGAATGCAGCTTGATATGGAAATGTGTTTCACTTTGTGACTCAGCCATGACCCAAATCTTCAAGTGTTTAATACTTTCATCAATAACCTCAATACTCATCTTCTTCAAGTAGTATTATTTTCTTCAAGAATCCTATATGTTGGAGAACAACTACCTCTTGATTACCACATGAAAGATTCTGGAGATATATATTCAGACTCTGTTGACCACAACCCAGCAAGAAACAGGTTCTGAACTGTGTGCAGATGTGGAGTGGTGATGTGTCGAGGTTAACTCAACTGACTGTTAGAGGAATATAGTTAGTAACCATGGTAGTTTGGTTTTTCTTAATGTTAAATCTTTTTAAAGTATTGTACTTCCATATTATCAAGATTATGCAATGTTAGTTTGTAGTTCTCTTTTTAAGACATCCAGAAAATACATTACGGTTACTAAGAAGAAGGCACAAGGTCACATAGGCTAATTTGAAATGGATCTACTTGGTGATTAGATCACTAATATGGAAGAAAAAGATCTACAGATCAGCAGGCACACACTTAAGAAGCCTGGGGCCGGGGATTTAGCTCAGCAGGCATAAGCACCTGTCTTGCAAGCATGCGGACCTGAGTTAGATCCTAGGACCTGAGTTAGACAAAAAAAAAAGTCTGTGAGCAGACAAGTGTGCCCCCTTCTGTGTTTGAAAAGTTTTGCACTAAAAAATAATGATTGCTGAAATGTATTTATTTTGCCTGTATACTTTGATTTCAAAGACACAGTTAATTCACTTTGGACAACTATATCAGTTCTGGTTTTGTTACTGTATTGTCATTCCTATTAAATACTCAACTGTTCTTACTTTTGAGACATAAGTGTTGCTGAATATATACTCAGATATACTCTACTTTTTTTCTATGATTTCATTAAAACATTTTCATCTTAATGATACAGAAATAAAATATATAAAATCTTTTGCCTTGATTTCATATTTTGAAAAAATCTAAACCATTATGAAGGTTGTATGTCTAAACCTGTGATTCAAGATTTTTTTTATTCTACAGAATAAAAATCTCCAGAAGGCTGTGAGAAGTCCAGGAGGGCAGGCCAGTATGCTTTAATAGGACAGGACAGTGGGGCCAGGAGGGCTCTGGAGAGCTGCTCAGGAAGCCAGGCATGCTGAGGGTGCCGGGGTGCCTGGATTAGGAGGTCTGTGTAGGGCACCTCCGATCTAAACTGGCCCAGCTCCCTGGGGAGCAGCTGGAGCAGGTAATGTTTTGCTCACTAATATACATCCTCTCATTTCAAGCAGATTTAAGGTTTCCTTTCCACCAAGCTACTTTTAGGTTTTCTGCAAGTTCTTCTTAAAAAGTAATCCTATTTGAACTCATAATTGGTTTTATACATGAGTTCCTAGATGTGATAAAGCTAATGTTGGCCAAAGTGGACGTACGAATTGAGCCCTTTTCTTAGCTGACCTGCTGTATAAAGACTGAAATGGAAATTTCTCCACCTGTGTAGTAAAACCTCAGTATGGAAAACTGTTCCTATAGCTGATGCTTGGATTTCTCATGGCGCCCAGTGTGAAAATGAACGCAGCAGATTACGCTTTAGCGTTTCTACATAAGTTTTCCTAAACCCACAGTGCTAGGTCATAGCGGCCTACAGTAAGCTTGGGTAATACTGAAATGAACTTGAGAATGCAGCACTTCAATATTTTAGTTCTTAACCTGTTTTTCAGGAAATCTGTACTTTATGAATCATATTTGCTATCACATGACTTTGCTCTTTTAAAATATAGGATAAATTGTTTGCATGTTTTGGACCATTCGTCTGCTAACGAAAAGATGCAGGATATGTCAAGAAAAAAATATACTTTTAATGGCATTTATTGTTTTCTTTATGAAAAAAAAAAAAGTCACCCTGTTGGTGGTGAGAAACAGAGCTACAGGTTGCCCCCAAGTGGCCAAACTTACTCCAATTACTATTCTTACAGGGTTATGGTGTAGTTTCTCAGTCACTGTTTTGCTATCTAGAGATTTGATCTTGTCTACTATCTGGATTTTTTAAATTGTAAGACTGGAAGCAGAGTATAAAAAACTGTTTTCAGTAAACCCGTAATTCTACTTTGTCCTGACAGATTTCATGGCCTTTGCAATTTTAAATATATACTTGCATAACATTTCTTAATAAAATGAAGCTTGACTTACATAGTAAATAATTGAAAATATTTAAAGTGAAAATGGGTAAGAAAAAATATGTTTTCAGAATAAGTGAAACATTTTTATGAAACATGCAGCTGTCATATGTGAAGACTGTCTTGGTTATGACAGTTGAAGCAAAAATTATTTCCATGGTAAGCTTTTGTTTGTGTTTGCATTATAACTCATACATATTTTGGATTTTGATGCTATATTTTAGGGTTTGTAACCAAGTAGACAACAGATGTGAAACATTGATATCCATGCTAAGCATTCATTACATACATTATATATTTGACAATTTATTTTAAGTTTTGACTAATATTTTTGACATTTCACATTTATGATTAATGACGTTTAACCAATGATTATAGATCACTTATTAAAATGTGATTTAGAAATTGCTTTACCACAGTTCATCTGTTATATGTATCTTCTGACTTGTGTTTTTAAATAAGTAATTTAAATAAAGATGATACTCAATACCTAACAAAAATTATTAGGTCTAAAAATTAATATTTGGCAATGCATATGTCCACCTGAACACAACTCAATGTTACTTATGTAATATGTTTTTAAAAATAAGATATTTAATATTCATTTTCTTTATATTTTGAGGCATCATTCTTAGAGTTTTAAATAAAAGAGGTGTTCTCCAAATAGATTAAGAGTAAATTAGATTATAAATTCATAAATAATATACTAAGTGGTTATGGGAAGGAAACACCAAGGAATATTTGGAAATTATAATATAAAGAGTGCATTTTATTTCTTCATGATTTTGTCATGACAGCCTTAACATAGCAGCAAGTATTCAAGCAGATAGAAGTAGGCATTCCAAGAAACATACAGATACTTGGGTAAGTGACAAGCAGTGAGATAAAGCATGTTCACAAATTGTATGGCAGGAGTGTCACAAACAAGATCCACTTGTAAATCAAACCTACATACCAGTATGTCATGAAGTGACACAATTAATGTAGCAGGTTTGATATATAGCTGAACAAGATGACTTCTGGTTGATAATATTTCTCATACTTTATTAGTCAACATATCCTATGTAGGTGATTGTAATGAAGACAAAATAATCATGAGACAAATCCTGAAACTCCATGTCATTCTCAAAGGTCTGATAGAGAATTCATTGTCTCTGTGAAAAAAAAAATTTAAAAAATGACCAACTCCAATGTACTCCTCTTTTTATCCCCTAGAAGTGAAGACAATTTATTTTTTGTATTTATTTATGTTAAAATGAATACTTTTATATATTAAAATCATGCTAATTATAGCTAAAGACACAAATAAAAATTAAGAACATTTATAAACATGTATTCATAAAATCAAAAAAGTAAACTTTTTTGTTCTTTGAAATTTTATAATTTACATTAGTTTCATGATTTTTTAAAATTTTTGAGTTGTAATTATAAAGTTGAAAATTCAATATACACTTGCTGAAATTTACAGTATGAACTAGATTTAATATGTATTTTACATAATTTTCTTTGTTCAATTACCAGGCTTTATCAAAAAATCATTTTCATCTTCAAGCTACATACTCGTAAATACAATTTGAAAGAAAATTCATGTGCATACTTATACTTTAGAAAATAATTGGTATCTGATATTATTTCCACAATGTGAACATATCAAAATGATATTTTTAGTTTCTCTGGGATTAAAGTCATTAATATGTGACACATTTTTTTTTTTTCTTTTGCTTGTGTGATACTTGGGATTGAACCTCTGGCTTCGCAAATGTGAGACAAGTATTCTACCAATAAGATATACCTCCAACTCACTCTTTTTACTTTCATTTCTTTTCTTTCTTTCTTTCTTTCTTTCTTTCTTTCTTTCTTTCTTTCTTTCTTTCTTTTCTCTCTCTCTCTCTTTCTTTCTTTCTTTCTTTCTTTCTTTCTTTCTTTCTTTCTTTCTTTCTCATTTTAAGAAAAGATCTTGTACATTATTTAGATTGGCCTGGAACTCTTTCCACAGCTTCCCAAGTAGATGAGTTTAGAGATGTGTATCTTTTTTTTTTTCATGAATTATTTTAATAATTTGATCTGAAAAATGAAAAGCCAGAGAGAGAGAGAGAGAGATAGAGCAACATAGACAGACAGACAGACAGACAGAGAGACAGACAGACAGAGACAGAAACAGAGTACAAGAGAGAAGGAAACAAGATTATTCTGAAACAGAAACTTCAGGGAAATCATCTTCAAAAACATTAATGGTATCATTGATATACAGAAATGAATTCACAGTTCTAAGCCACTCTTTAGCATGGTGATATTTATTCTGTCTCTCCTGGGTGCAGAAATATAAATACTCACGGGAGTTGTAAACATGATAAAAAACTATTTTGCAATTTAAATGGGGTTGCTGTTTAGTTGAAATATATTTTGTATTTCACAAACTTGCTTAATGTTCAGTTAACTAATACCACTTTTGAGAAGAAGTTCACTTATTATCTAGAAAGGTAATACAATTTAAAGTAAAATTGCTATTTTTAGTATTATCACTGGATTAGAAGATAGAACTAAAATCAATGAAGAAAAATGACTTTGGTATCTGTAAAAAATCAAATTGAAAATATAAAAATTATATAAAATAAGCTGTAAATGCCAAAGCAAGTTTCAAGTAGTTTTTTTTTTTTCATATATTAAAGAGCAGAACTGACAGCAGGAGAAATTGTATTTATGATATCTTTAAAATGCTTAAAAAGCATGGTGATAAAATTGATAAGAAATACAAGCTCTCAGGCTAATAATGAAAGGGGCAAACTTCTAGTGTCAAAAGTATTTGTGTCCTACTTCAGTATTTATGTGAATAATACCATTATGCTATTATCTCTTTCTTCAGTCTCTTGATGCATCATGATTGACACACTTCTAGTCGTATCATTGTTTTCATTCTTGTTGCTGTTATTCTTGTTGTTTTTAAGATTTTTGAGATTACAGTTGATACCGAAAGTACTATGCATATTTAGGTGTGCAATTCAATGACTTGGCCACTATGTTAAACACTAATAAAAGCAAAGGAAACTTTAAAAGCTAGTTTAATTTGTTTTAAACATATTACACATTGATATCTTTAACTAACAAAAGGAAAAATGTATCCACTTTATACATGCTACAGGTGATAGACTTAGTATATTTTAAAAATTTGTATGAAGCAGACATACAATTTTAAATCATTTCATCTAATATCTTGATAAAAAAGTAGAACTATAACTAATTGGAATGGTGGTTTATAACATGACAAATATTTACACAAAGGAAATATATTGGTAGTGATAGCTATGCCTATACATGTACATCTGTGTTTACATTTCTCAAACTGATGAAATACACACATATCTAAATCTACCAGAGTTACAACAGGAAGCAACAGAATGACAATGCACATTGATTAGTGAACAAATCTGTGTCTTTATCTGAATTGGGAATGATGTTGCTATATTTTATGCTAACCAATAATAGATATTACATTTCTTTTAGTCTCCAAGTTGGTCATGGTAGTAATTCTTACAATGCTTAGAAACTCATACTGCCTTTTATGAGCTGCTGAGGTCATCTTTAATGCACTGATAATGAAATGTGCTTAATAGCACTCCAAAGGCCTAGTGATCTACACCTCTATGCTTAGTAAATGTAATTTCTTTGAAAATTCTACATCATTCTATTCTCTTTGTCTACTCAAACTCATGCACGTTGAATAATGATAATTTGTGTTCATAATGATAACTGGAGGAACTGTGAGTCTCCACTCTTTGGGGAAAAAAGTGTTTAGCAGGATTTAGTACTGAGCTAATTTTATTATGCTTCAAGACTTTTCAAATGGTTAATCCTTATGTTATCCCGGAAGCATAATAATTAACCATGATTTCTCATATACCCTATAGCATTCTAGATAATTAAATTTACTGTATGGAGAATTAATTTCAACACTTTGAATAGTAAAAACCAATATTCTTCTATTAAAAAAGGCCTAGGGAAGGTTTACTTAACTTCTGCCATAATTTTTTTTCACTTATATAGTTGCAATATGGACATGCAAACTTCTGAGTTAAGGGGTCTGACACACATTAGGAATCAACAGATGAGTGTGGTTATTATAGTTGGTACACCTATTATTAATTAAATATTTCAACTAAATTTTTCTCTTTACACCTAAAGTGATGTTTCAGAAATGCTATGGCCTATTTGTGCTTATAGGTCTTTATGTCTTATTTATGTATACCTATATATCTTAAAATTGGTTTTCAATTATTGAATTGACTTAAAATAGGTTAAAATAAATTAATCTTCTATATTTGAGTTATTTCATGGATGTTTAAAGTTTACTGTTATATGGTTTAAAGCTCATAAATTTTGCAAATATTAATAGTCTGCAGTGTAAACTCAGCAGCTTATGGAACAAAAGTAATGAAATATACTTTTAAAAGAAAGAAAGAATTCTTACTCTTTTGTAGAGACAACACTGTATCTGTAATGAGAATCAGTAAGAATTATTTTTTCTTGTGAAGGGGAAGAGCTAGGTTTATTATCTGTTGAAATGCTTTCTGCTCATTGCATTTTAAACAATGTAATCTTTTCATGTAAAGTTTCTTGTATCCTCAACAATTAATATGCTCACTATTTTGATAAGATAGTCTAAACTAGTCTGCAGTTTTGATTGTTTGAGTTTAAGAAACAAAATGACTTTTGATAGGTGTCGAGGAAGCATGAAAAGATAGTTTGTTAAGGTGAATATACAATATGCTAAATGTTTCTCTTTTGAATATTGTTGACTTGTGAAAACATAATAATTTCTTTCAAATGCAGATGTTCCCACAATTGGACAATTCATAATGCAGGATATTTCAGATTAAATCAAGATGAATGTTAAAAATAGACAATTGTTTTCTTCTGCTTTGCATATACATTTTTAGTTTTAAAGAAACTATGAACATGCTCAGCATGTTTATAGCTTCATATACTTATAATAATTTAGTGAAGAGAAAGTAAAGTAAAAATCAAATGATAGATGCTTGTCAAATAGGGATGTCAGTAAAATGTATGCAAACACTAATCTATTTGTTTGCTGACTAAAGAGCTACTGGAGGCAGAAGAATCCCCACAAGTTGCAGCCCAACCTAGGCCATGTGGTGAGGTCAAGGCCAGTGTGTCTTAGTTACTTTCTTGTGACTGGGATGAAATACCCAACACCTATCAGTTAAAGGAGGAAAAGTTTATTTAGCTTACAGTTTGTAGAGGTTTCTGTCCACAGTTGGCTGGCTGCAAGACAAGGTGGCTTGCCATAAGTGTATCATTGAGGAGACGCAGTCTGTGGCTGAGTGGATAAGCAAGCAGCAGCAGCAAGCTTTTTCCCTTTCATCCCCTCCAGGTCACCAGCCTTTTGATGGTGGCCTGCACACTTAAGGTAGGGCTTCCATTACCCACATCCAGAAGTACACTGAAATCATTGGTGAACTAATGTAGTACCACACACCCTTATTTCACATCCACATCCTATAGATACAACTACTTCTGAACTACCCATCCTGCGAGTACATGGGGATTTGGGAGGGGCATGTAAATAAAAAACCATAATACAGCCTGAATATGTAGTGTTATCTTATCTATAAAAAGTTAATAAAAATAAAAGATATAAATAAAGCACTTATGCTTTTAAGGTGTACTAAGTAATCAATAAATGACATGTTTTCCTAGCTTTAGGTTTCCTAGTTTGAACTCCTTAAAGTTAACAAGTTACAGTGTAAGTTTCCACATGCAAGATGGGAGAATTTTTCAGTATGATTTGTACAACGGTCACATGATGAAGTTTTCATTCTATCAAATATTGGAAAATAAAAGATAGCAATAAGAATAATTTTTTTTATTTTCAATGATAGAAAATCACTGCAAACATTAATCTGATAACTATACAGTCGATGTGGTAGTCCAAATTTGAATCTTCTTCTTTTTTTTTTTGGTACTGGGAATCAAACTCACGACCTTTCACTTGCCAGTTGGGCAAGCTATATCCCTGCCCCCAAAGTTCAAACTGTAACTGGGGAATTGCTTCTTAGCCCAAATCCAAGTATATCAAACCATAGCATACAGTATAGTTAAGTCGAATGTTACTGGTAAAGTGTGTAATAGTTTAAAGATGAGGAAAATCATGTCATTCCCCAAATGAAAGCTATTGAACTCTAGATAATAATTTGAAGGAGTCAATATTAAATCTGTGTGGTCAATGGCAATTATATAATGAAACACTGAAAACAAGTAAGTAAGTGCACATGTCTAGGTCTGTTGAAGGTTCTATAACGACATTGCAGACTAATGGCTTAAGCAGCAAACATTTATTTCTCACAATTCTAGAGTCAGGGCAGGTCAATATCAAGGTGCTGCCTTCTTGATTTGTGAAAGGTCATTCTCTTTTTCCATGTTTTTGTGCTGAAGACAGTGATTGAAAGAAAAAACTCTCATGCCTCTTCTGTTTTTAAATTTTGTTTTCTTAGTATATGTTTGGTACACAATGAATTGGTTCATTTTGAGTAGCTGGTAAATGTGCTTGAAACTCCTTCTTTTCATTTGCCGTTCCTCTCTGCCTTCCTTCATCTCTTACTCCTCTTCTCATTTGTCAAAGGGCTATCTCCTTATTTTCTGTTATATATCTTTTATTTTGCTCTTTAACTTATTTAAAATTTGGGTTTCTAACACAAACCATACAACTTTTTTTTTTTTTTTTTTTTGTACCAGGGATCAAACTCACAACCACATACTTGCAAAGCAGGCACTTATGCCATTGAGGTAAATCCCCTGCCCAACCATACAACCTTTAAGATTGTGTGTATGATTTATTTCAGTGAACATGATGGATTCAAGGTGCATCCATTTTCCTACAAATGACCCAAATCTGTCCTTTTTATTGCAAACTAGTGTGCCATTGTGTATAAAAGCCACATTTGACTTACCCATTCATCCTTTTATGGACATACAGGCCAATTCCAAGATTTGTCAACTCTTATCTAGGCAGCTATAAATATGAGGATGCATATATCACTGTAATATGGTGACTTCAACTCTTTTAGGAAGATGCCTAGAAGAAAGTCAAATGGAATTTCCAGTTTAATTTATTTAAAGAATCTCTCCACCAATATCCACAGCGACTGTAACAGTTTACATTCCCTGCAACAATACAGAAGAGTTTCTTTTTCACCAAAGACTTGGTGTACTTGTTATTACTTGAGTTCTTTATGATTTCCATTCATGAGTAAAGTGAAATGTGTGTCATTCTAATTTTCATCTCTCATTAACAGTGATGCTGAACATTTTTTCATGTATTTACTGGTCATCATTATTTCTTGTGAGAAATACTATTCATTTTAGTTGCCCATTTTTTATTGGATATTTTATTTGGGTATGACTTTCTTTTTTTTTTTTTTTTTAGTTTTTGTATAGCCTACATATTGGTCTTTTCCCCATGGTAGCTGGGAAGTTGTTGTTATTTTTGTTTGTTTGTTTGTTTGTTTTTGTTTTTCCCATTCAGTAGTTTGTCTTTGACTCTGTTGCTTGTTTCCTTTCTGTGCAGAAGCTTTTTGATTCTTTTTAAAAATTTTTAAAATTTTTGATATCATTTCCATTCAGAAAGGCTTATTTATACCTGCCTGTATACTATTTTATACTTGCTTGTATAAAATAGTAATACAATTTGTAAGAGCTCTACCATCCTGACCTAATTATCCCCAAGAGGCCTTCCTGTTATTACTGTCTCATTGTCTCTCAGGATTTCATATACATCATGAGGTGGCATTTAGTGTATAGCATTGCTGAAACAAAAATTTAATCTTTCTCAAAATATTCTCATTGATTTGTTTCTCCCTTTTCATTTTCTTTTTGATATAAGAAATAGCACAATGAAATAAAGAATGACACCCAGACATTAACTCTGACTGATAATTTGGATGATTTGAAGAGTTATTGATATGTATGTTTTGCTTTGTCTTTATTAATAAATAGACTAATCACTGGAAAATATGACTCATCACCAGAAAATAAGTCTTTGAAATGGATGACTTTTTAAGGATAATCTAGGAATTGTTAAAAGAATATATCAGAAATAAGATAATTTTGAAGATTTAGGGATGTGGCTAAACTGAAGGAAAAATAAATAACCACAGAAATAGCAAACTATAAAATATTTCCTTGTACCATCAATGTTAGAAAAGTTTTAGAAAGACATTTACAATCAGAATAATGGTGTATGTATGGATAGATAACAATAGAAGACTAGAAATTACAACTAACTACAAGGAAATTAACTTAATATGCCTAGATACTCCTTCTGAAGATCTGTAATAGTGAATACATTGTGTTGATTTGAGAAGTTTAGAAAATTAACTAAGTGATTCAGCAGGGGGCCAGGGTCCTCACTTTGTAAACATCCTCATCCTGTGCAAATACTAATACATGCTAATACGGAGATCCTGTGAGCACTATACTCACTAAGGAGCAGGTAGTTTGCATACAATGTAAGGGAGGAGAAAAGGCTTTCTTTCCCTGCTTTTGCCCTTCTTGTTTTTGCTGTCTTTTGCTATCTTGAACAGTTGCCCTTGTGCCATACCACTGTGCTTTGTAGCCAGATTATTATGAATTGAAACCTCCACAAACCATGAGCTAAACAAACCATTCCCTCTTTAACTTTGCATTTTGAATATCTTATTTCAGCAATGAGAGAAAATTAAACCAAGAAATAAAGAAAGCAAGTCTGCTTCATTAAAGAAAAGTAATATTCTGTTTAACACTATAGTACCGGTAACAGAAATGTCAGTGGACACGAAAATGTAAAATGTTTAATATACAGCAGATAACTAAGGAAGATTTAAATAAATGAAAAAACAGTCTGATCAAAGGTATTTATTTACACATTATCTGAGCAATATGACAAACACAAATATTAGAAAATGTTTCTGAATTTGGTTTTAAATTACCCAACTGGATCATCATAAATATTGAAAGAATTTTGAAAAAGTAGAAGTCACAAAGTTATTGTTTCTTAAAGTTTTAAACCCAAACATTAATTTCTAGTATTTTTTACTTCATGCCATTCAAACACATATATGCACATATTTCTATGCATGCCCTTTGGAAAAATCTCTGGTTTTAGGTTGCAGTGTAGATATGTTGCCTCCTGGTTCTTGGTCTGTAGCTGATGCAAAATAGTTTTATTAATCTGAAGTATGTTTAAAACTTTGAGGAACTAGGTTCAAAAAACTAGGGTTAGTTGAAAAATAAATTCATTTTACTAACCCTGAAGATGCTGTGCCATTTACACTACATATATTCATAAGATATATCTGCTGAAGAAGGAGAATAAAAAGGCTATTAAGGCAAGTTTTATGAATACTTTGCATACTTTAGGGCAGAACCAGAGAAAAAGAAGAAAAGAAAGAAACAAAGAGAAAGAAAGAAATGCTTACATTTCATTGGATATGGATATAGAAGGCATTTTAGTAGTTCTCTTTGATTGAAAATTCTTGTGCACTTTCTGGAGTTTATACAAAATGCAAAGCTATGAAATCTTTATTTTCAATAAGTGTACATAATAGTAATTTTAGAAGACAAAAGGCATATGTAAGTTTTGTCACTGGAAAGAACTGACTTCTCTGTCATAACATTATTACCCTTAATAATGTCAGTTTTACCTTCAGTGGAAGAATTGGGTCTACTTTAGTTTTTAATTATCTCTCTCTCTCTCTCTCTCTCTCTCTCTCTCTCTCTCTCTCCTCTCTTGCTCTCTCTATTGCACACATACATAGTTGTATTTGGAAAATGGTAAGAATGAATTATTAAAAACTAATAAAAAGAAGATACAGTTATGGTATATAACTTGCCTAAACTGTTTTTTATTCTTATCTATAATAAAGATTAAAATGAAACCTCTTAGCTCTAATTTAACTATCTCTTTCTTTAAAAGGATTATTTCTGTTTCCTACAAGTTCTAAGAACTTGTATTTTATTTATCATTGTAATTGTCTTACAAATTTAATCAACTTTAACTTTTTTTTACATGATGCTCTGATTAGGACTGCAGTTGTCCTGGCTTCTATTGGCTATGTTATCAGTGATCCTTGCTAAGCCTGCTTGTGCATGACAATTATAATTTTATCATGTATGTAAACATGTTTGCCATTGTTTAAATAAACCAAAGACATAAATAAACATATTTTTCTAACTAGACAAAAGATAGACATTTGAAATTTAAAACATTTTCAGATGAGATACTGTAAATTCAGCTAAAAATTAATGTTTTATTATGTTCAAGGCAGTTTGAGAAACACAAAACATATAGCAAATTCTGTCTTGAAATAATTTTTGGTGAGTGAAAATGTTTTTGGATTATCTATTTATTAGGCATTGCTAGATAATAAGATAACAGAATGCAGCACAACACATGTGCTTCTTGGCTGGAGTTCAAGTGATGTGTGTTGATCTCATGCTGGTTGAGATCACAGGGTAGTGGATCTATCTGATAATTTTAGTTAGGGTTACTCAAGTGTTGGTGGATTGTTGGAGCTAGAATTGTGTCTGATTATTATCTGGAGCTGTAATCAAGGCTAAATGTATCAATTGAAGCTTAATTTGATCGATTTGGTAGATTACATTTCTCCTCACTTTTATGAAAACCACGGACTAACCCAGGAAAATCCACAAACACAAGAAATATGTACAAATACTATAAAATATCTTAAGCCATGTCTGTTAACTAGTCATTAATCAAAAAAGTAAAATGGAGTTTCACTGAGAAGGTACAATGTTTGAATATTCACTACTCCAAACAAATTGTCTCCAATGATAATGTTTTAAAAACAAAGAAGTTTATTCAACATCATTGATCTGGAATATCTGGACTGTAGATAAGATTTGTTGGATGATTCTCTTGCAATTTGTGGTACTGAATGAGGTTCCCAAGTAAAGATGAAGTGTAAAGTTGTGTTTTCTGGAAAGGGTAAGTAGGCTGCATGAATGTTTGAAATACTTTGAGTGCAATTTTGTTCTTAGGTAACACTGTTGTTCATCAGAATACCTACTCATGACCCTGTTGGTTAACAGTCCAGATTACAAAGATTCACATATTAGCTTCTTCCACCAAAGAAATCTTCTTGTAGATCAAGGTAGCTCTGAATAGAATAAAGATGTCACACTGTGTGTGTCCTGCTATATTTTGGAGATTATGAGTCAAGAGGTCAAATGTGACTTACTGTGGACAGATTTTCAAATGATGGCAAAATTATATTGTACCAGAATGGGTAACATAGGATATATTTCTACAAACAAAACACATGTATGAAAATTCAATAAAGTTGCATGGAAAATCATGAATCTAGAACAGGTAAGGAAATAAAAAATATGAAGATAATCCAGTAAAGAAATACACTCAGAGCTATAAACCTTAAGGTAATTTGGTAAAGAAATATTCTGATAGTTATGATAATTTCAATGTCTTATGAGGGAAGTATGCATTATTAAGTTACTTTATCTAATAAAATTTATTTTATATGCATTTATGTTATATTTTTGGTATTTTGTGGTACTTAAAGTCACAAAGTATTAAATTACCAATGAAATTTATTATCTATATAATGCATAATATATGCCCTCAAAAGAAAAAATTAATTGCAATTTTAATGAAACATTTATTTTCATATTAATGGATGCAACATGATATTTATATACTTGAATATTGTGGGCTCTGATCAAATCCAACCTTCTGAGGGATATACATTTTGTTCTTCAGAATGGATATAGTAAATTATAGTCCCACTAAAAGTATATAAAATTCCCTTTTCTCCACATCCTCACCTATATTTTTTGTTTTTTATTTGTTTTGTTTTAGATAATATTCATTTTATTATCATTCTAGGATGAGATGTATCTTCTTATGCTTTTAATTTCCACTTCTGTTTTGTCTAATCATATTTTAAAATATGTTTGTTAATTATTTATATTTATTCTCTTGAGAAATAAATAGCTGGATTGCTCATTTTCAAAACCGAGTTTCTTTTTCTTTAAAAAGAAATTTTGGTAAGTTATCTGAATATCTTGCATTTTTAAGATACTAACTTTCTGTCAAGTGAACAGCTGCAAAATATTTTCTCCTGTTCTGTGTGTTCACACTTCAATCTTTATTATTTCATTTCCTATGCCAAATCTTTTGGTTTGATAAAAATTTTTGTATACTGTTGATTTAGTTTCTTTTGCTTTCACTTCCCTATCCAGAAAAACGTTGCTTATATCACTGCCTTGCAGTGTTTGACATAAGTTTAAAGAATTCAAATAGTTTCTCTATAAAGATAATTTCATAATTTACTATTACCTCACAAAAGAGTGAAAAGTAATGAAATATTCATTCACAAAAGTTCAATTCAAATAATCACTTGGGGAAACACTTTAATAATATTAATATTAATTAAGAATAAAAATAAGCAGATTCCTCCAGTCAATTGATTAAATACAAAGTTTTGAATATTATTATATACAACTGCAGTGAGGACATGATAAATTAAGACACATTTTGCTGTAATAGTCAGAATTTAATTTTGCAATTAAAAAGTAAATTTTGAGCACTGTATATATTGTGTTGAACAATAATCAAATTTAAACAATTTTATCATAAAATATTTCTATGAATATGCTCCAGTTAATCATATAGATATTCATTGCAGTACTGCATAATAATAAATCCAAAAGTGATATAATACATATATGTAAATATATGGATGATTTTAGAGCTCTGTAAAATAATAAAACACTAAAAAAAGCTAAATGTAATGAAAAAATATATTTGCAAGCAGAAAAATGTGCATAATATAACATTACATTAAATAAGTTTTAAGGCTATATAAAAATCCATTTGAAAGTACTTTCTGTAGTTGATATTACTATTAAGTAAAATCCAAGTCTCCTCTCTTTGAGAAGCACATGATAAAATAGATTTTCTGATACCTTCAGTTAAGAAGAGACGTTACTCATTTTGGTGCAGTGAAAGATTTACATTGTTATGTGCTTTGAGCATTGTCTTAGTAACTTTCCTTGTTGCTGAGGTAAAATACACCATAGCCAAATTTGAAGGAACAAAGGTTTACTATAGATTACAGTTTGTAGAGGTTTCAGTTCATACTTGGCTGGCTCCATGGCAAAGGGGCATCTCAGAGAGGAAACAGTTCATGGCAGGCAGTAGGCAGAAGGTAGCAGGCCAGAGAGCAGCAAAGTGTTGAAGCAGCAAGTGATGATAGTAGCTGTCTTTCTGTCCCTTATATTCTGTCTCTACTACATGCGCATTTTGGATAGGGCTTCCCATTATTCACACACAGAAGCATGACAAACCAATCAGTGGGTCAGTCACTCGCCCTTTATCCCAGCATCACGCACTTAGTTCAAATGTCACACAGTCAAGATCCAGCCACCTCCTATGATTGCATAGGGCTTTTGGGAAAGGGGTGATAACACAAGCCATGACAAGTGGTTCATAAAAATCTTACACACCACAGAGACACACATCCATGTGGTCCTCCCATCAAATTCTAGAAGGCTAACTGCAACAACTATCTGACACATTTAAATAGGAATTAATACAACTTTTGTGCTGTAAATTCTTGTGTTTCCTAGTTTTTGTTTACTTCCTCAGATTAGTCTAATGTCATCAGTCACTATTACTCTCTTATAGCTGGAAAACTATTTAGCATTGCATAGTTATTAAGATAATTGTCTCAGGAGCCACATTGTCTGAATTTGAATCTGTGTCTGACCTTAAACAGACGCCTGCAAACTATTCAGTCTCTCTATTCTTCACTTTCCACAAAATTAAAATGTGAATACAAAATTCCTATTGCCAAGATAGTTCAGTAATTTGAAAATAAACCAATAAGAAAGATTGATTAAAATGTCCATTGTGAAACTGGAGTCTTGTTTAATGGCTAAAAGCCACAATTATTTAATTACCTAGGGAATATGATTTTATTTACTCCTTTCCCTAAAGAAGCACATATTAAAATGTGCTCATTGAATATGCAAAGTAAGCAGTTAAAAATAAACTTGTATTTTAAGTCTGTTACTGCTGTGTAGGACGTTAAACATCTTTGCTTCTGAGTCATTATATCTTAGATGCTTATAAATAATCAATTTTTAAATAACAATTACTGCTCTTGTGTTTTATTCCTTAAATAGTGAAAAAAAATTAACACATTTAATTCCCTGAAAAATATGAGATTTGTGCCTAACAGCTACATTATAAAAGTGTTCAAGTAGTATAAGATATGAATGCTTAAAGTGATATCTATCTACATGTTGATGTACATTTGTAAACATATATGTACATTCATACTTGCATTGACAGATAAATGCATAAAAACTGCACATTTAAGGTTTCCATGTGATGATTTAATATATGTATATAACATGTAATAGATGAGATTAAAACCATATATTTTCTCAGTGGTTCATTTGTTTATGCTAAAAATATTAAAAACATTCATGAATATATTTTTTTCTCTACTTATTGGAGAAAAATATATCTTCAATTTAAAATGACTAGAGTTCTACTTGTTTGTGTGTCTTATTTTTCTTTTCTCTTGGGCAGTTGGTGCAATTTTTTTCTTATTAATGAGATATACTGTAATGTAGATAAAAACAACTTATACAGTTTCCTTTAAGGCTAAAATTTCTAGGGGTATTTTAAAAACATTATCCATTTTATACTCAATTTTACCTAAAATACTCATTTTATTATGATTGCTCTGGGAAATAAGCATTGATTTTTGATATCAGCAATTAATATTTTGTGTAAATAATATATTGTGTATTTGCCACTCTAGTCTCTGGAACCTGTCAATTTCATAGAGGTTATAAAAAGTTAATGCCTTGTACTTGACAGTTTCATTAAAGATGTCAGAGGCATGTGTGAATATACTCCTTACAGTATTGAAAAATATTAAACAAATGCGAGATTTTCAAATGTCTGACACATTTCCATGAAGTTTCATCAAACATAAGTCATGTTTGACTGACAACCTGCTCTCCAAAGAGTAAGTAAGGAAGTAGTAGGAATTCAAAACATTTGCCGCCTGAAATTCAATACTTAGAATGTGACCTTTCAGTTGTTGAGATGATTAACCTTGGTCTATCAAAGATCAAGGCTGGGAGATCAGCATATACTAAAGTAGATACCAGAGAAAGGACAGGATCAGAAACATGGCTGATAGAAGAAAAATCATAAAATCCATTTAGAAGCAGAAAATACCAAGCATAGCAAAATGAATTCTGGGCAACAAATGCAAGGCAGGGGGCAACACAATCTCTGGCTTGAAATTTTAGTACAGAGCTACAGTGATTAAAAAAAAAAAAGATAAGTACTGATAATAAGACAGACCAAAGGATCAGTGGAACAGATCAGAAAATACAGAAACCACTCCAAACACATTCAGCCACCTTATCTTTGACAAAAGGGTCAAAACACCTTCCTCAAAAGAAATATAGGCTCTTTAATAAGAGGTGCTAGAAAAACTTGCTTTTCACATGCCTAAGACTAAAACTAGACTGACATCTATCACCATGCACTAAACTAAAATCAAAATGAATCACAGTTATAAATACTAAAACAGAAACACTAACTCTGCTGAAGTATATAGGTAGAACTCCAGATACTCTGATATAGACAGACTTCATGAACAAAATTCCAAAGACATGGGAAATACTACAAAGAATCAACAACTGGGATCTCACAGCAAAAAGTTGCTGTGAAAACAACCTCACAGAGTGGAAAAATTTTATCCAGTTGCTCCTCAAACAAATAACTAATACCTAGAACATATAAAGAACTGAACAAAACCAGATCCCTTAAATTAAAAGACCCTGTCCAAAAAATGCATCTGAGATGAATATATATTTCTCAGATGAAGAAGCACAAATGGCAGATAAACACATTAAAAATGTTCAATATAATTGATCATTTGTTAGATAAAAATTAAAACAACACTGAGATTCCATCTGATTCCAGAAAGAATGGTTATTATAAAAAAAAATCAACCAGTAACAAAAGGTGTCAGGGACATGAGGAAAAAGAAACACTTCTCCACTGTTGGTGGGAGTGTAGGCTGGTAGAAATCCATGAGGACATTATTAAAAAAAAAAAAAAAAACTAGTACTAGGTTCCACTTGAAGCAGATTTTCCACTTCTTGGTAACTTCCCAAATAATTAAAAACATCATACTACAGTAATACATATGCACCCATGTTTAAAGTGGTATAGTTTTTAATAGCTAAATCTTGGAAATACCCCCAATGCCCAATAAGTATATAAAACAGAATTTTTGTTGTGGAGTACTACTCTGCTGTAAAGAAGGATAAACTTAAGACACATTGCTAAATGGATGAATCTTGAAAACAAACCATTATGTAAAATAAACTGTACACATATGTAAACATCGTATTGTCTCATTAGCTTCTGAAACTGAAAGTGGAAATAACCAAATTGTACAAAGAAGTGATCCAAGTAAAATTTTAGGTAGCACAGGGGTCAAGATAAAATTAGAATCAATTTAGGAAACTACAATAATATTTGATAATATATCTAAGATACAAAGTAAATAACAGACTACTTACAGTAGCATTAGTGAGAAGCAGTTTTTAAAAATACAAAACTTAATGCTTAGGAAGTCTGTTAAGTTTTAAAACAAGAAAAGTGGAAATCTGATGTCAGAATAGTCAGGAAACAGTTGATGTATCAGTTCAAAATGAAAGTGAATTCCAACAGATAGGATAAGGGGCACATCTGACCAAGATGAGGGAAGGATGTAAGAAATTGAAGGTGATGAGATGCACATACCCTAAACACAAAGAGATACTATATGTGGTACACCCAGCAGCTTCTAAATCAGTCAAAAAACTGCATCATTATAGGAACAAAAAAAATAAATAAAAGATGACTCAAAAGTTATAAAATTATTTTAAATCATAACACAATTTTTCCTCCAAATTTAGTGTAAGACTTCAGTGTTCAACTTCAAGAGGCATACAGAATCCCAAACAACGGTGACCAGTAACCAATGCACCTATGGTACATTGTAATCAAAGTTGCAGAAATTCAACAAAAGCCTAAAGTAACAATACCCAAATCAGTATTCTATACCCTCAAAAATTAGCTTTCAAAATGAACAAAAATTAGAACTTTCCATAATAAATAAAATTCTAAAATAATGTTGACCACTACATCAGCATTGTAGAAAACACTTCACAGAAATTTTAGTCAGTACAGGAGCAAAAGATACCAAAACATGCAGAGAAAAGTTTGAAGCTCCTTTTGAAATGTGTTAAACAAAATGAAGAAGAGAGAGAGAGAGAGAGAGAGAGAGAGAGAGAGAGAGAGAAAGAAAGAAACAGAAAGATAGAGAGAGAAAAAGAGCAAAAGAGGCAGAGACAGAGAATCAGCATTGGAAAAATAATGCAATGACAAAATTCAGTAATATAAAATTACTCTCAAGGTCAGTGGTTTTAATTTCCCAATTAAAGACACTGGCTGGCAAATTAAATCAAAAACCAAAATGTAGCTATTACAAAATGTGCTGCTATAAACCTGTGTGTACATATATTGCTATGGTGTGAAGTTTTCAATTCCTCTGGGAAAATATAAGGAAGAGGAATTGCTGGATTGAATGGGGCCTCCAACTGTAGGTTTTTGAGTAATCTCCACACTTTTTTCCAGTCTTTGCAGAAGTCTATTCTCTAACCCGCAATGGAGAAGTGTTTCCATTTCCTCACAGCCCCACTAGCATATAATATTGGTTGATTTATTGATGAAAGCCATTCTTTATGGAATGAGATGCCTAGGTAAATGGAAGCAACTTAAGACCACACTCACAAGTGAAATAAATCAGAGTTGCATGTGTGAATATCATATTGTGTCACTATTGTAAAAAGCTGAAAGTGTAAATAAGATCTAAAATGTACAATCAATGTTTCAAAAGTGAAAAGGAAAGAAACTGCTCTAAATGGAAGAGCAACTGGGATAAGAAAAAGGGGAAAAGAAAGACAGGAAAAGATTATATATATATATATATATATATATATATATATATACATACACACACACACACACACACACACACACACAAGATAGATGACTATGCTACTAATCTCTGTTATTTCATCAGAAAGAACAGTTTGTGATTTCACTATTCTATTTTTTGGTCATTTTTCATGCCTGTATCTTGTAATCTGAACAACTACTTTGAAAATAGCAATACACAATTTATTAACCACTGTTAATTGCTTAATACTTTGTTTTGAAATTGTGTGTCATTGTTTTTATTTTTATTCTTTTAAAATTAAAAACAAGATTTCACTGGGGAAAAAAAACTGTAGCCATGTATTCCTAACAAGAGATACAACTCATCCATAAAGAAACTCAAAGACGAAGAGTGAATTGACTTCAAATGATACTCTATGTAGCTAAAGCCTGAAACAGCACACTTCAAAACAAAACTGATCAGAAGAAACAAAAGATGGACACTACATACTGCTAAAGGCAACAATTCAACAAAAAGAAGTTACTGTACCAAATACTGATATGATCAAATTTATGTACAAAAAAGTTCTAGTCATACAACAGACACACATGCTCAAAATTATAGCAGCAGACTACCACATCCCTTTCTCACAATTTGATAGGTTGAACAGACAAAAATATAAAACAGAAATATCAGAGTTCAACATCTTTGAAAATATTGACTTAACAGATATCTATAAACTGTTTCATTTTAGGACACCAAAATACACATTTTTTTCAGCAGCACATGGAACATTTTACAAAACAGACTGTACCTTATACCATAAAAATTCTTAAATAAAAAATAATAATTGAAATAACCCATTACAAATTTAGGGCATACTAAAATGAATCTAAATGCCCACAGCAAAAGAAATCACACAAAATATATAAACACACTGAGATTAAGCAGCGTATTATTGAATAATCAATGGCTCACAGAAGAAATCATTAAAAAATAATGAAGTTTTGGGAATCAAGTGACAATGGAAACTCATTATGCCAAAACCTATGAAAAACAATCAAAGCAACTCTAAGAGGGAAATTTATAGTTGTATATACACACATAGAAGAATTCAATGATTCCAAGTAAATAATTGAATAATACATCTCAAGTTCCCAGAAAAACAAGAGAAATCTAAAATCTAAAAAAAAACAGAAGAAAAGGAATTATACAGATCAGAGTGGAAATGAAACTGAGACTAACAAATACATAAGGAAATCAGAATATCAAATAGTTCTTTGAAAGTATAATTAACAACTTAGCCAAACTTATTAAACTTATTTCAACATTTATTGAAATAAAAAATCAGTGTAATTAGAAATCAAAGAGAATATCACAACTAACAATAAGAAAATCTAGAAGATTATAAGAAAACACTTTGTAAATTTATGTTCTTATAATTCTGAGAACTTCAGTAAATCTGAGAAGATCTAGAGAAATTTCTAGAGATACATGAATGATCATAAGGAAACCAAATAGATATAAAAAAATTTCAAATTGACCAATAGGAGGCAACAAGATACAGTAATAAAAGCTCTACTTGCAACAAAAAAAGGTCAGGAGCCCAATGGATCTACCACAGAATTCCATCAGAACTTCTAAGAAGATCTAATGTAAAGCTGGAATTTAAATGGTAAGGAAACACTGCCTTACTCATTCCTAAAAGCCAGAATTACCCTGATAGCAAATTGGACAAAGATTAAATAAAAAGATTACCATAGGACAAACTTTTCAATTAACACAGATATAGAAATTCTTAAACAGTTACTGGCCAATAGAAAGCAGTAAAAATTTGACACATTAGGAACAAATTAGATTCATCCCAGTAATGCAAGGATGGTTCAATATATATAAATGTAACATACAACATAAAAAGAAGCAAGGATAAAAATCAAATGATCAATCCCATAATTTCAGAAAAAGCTTTTGGCAAAACACAAGGTGAAAAATAATAATAATAAATAGGTATAAAAGGACTTTGTCTCAAGCCATTAAAAGCCATCTATCACAAATCCAAGATCAAAATTAGAAACACTAAATTAGAAAAAAAGAATTTCCTCTAAAATTATGAACAAGACAAGAGTTTCCACTCCCACCATTCCATTCAACATAGTATTTGACATTCCAAGCAAGATAAAAGGACACATACAACAAAGAATAAATTCAAACTATGCTTATTTATGGATTACATGAAATTTTATACAGAAAATCCCAAAAGTCCACTAAAAATACAGTGGTCCTCTAAATTCAGCCAGTTACCAGGTTGCAAAAATAAACGCATAAAACTCAGAAATGTTGAGGGTTTTAACTCAGCAGCATAAGCATCTGCCTCGCAAGCAAGCACTAGATTGTGAGTTCTATCCCCAGTACCAAAAAAAAAAAAGACAAATTTTGTACCCCAGATATGAACCTAGCAAGAAAAATTTGCAGAAACTATCCCATTCACCATAGCCTCAAAAACTTTTAAATACTTAGTAATTAATTTAACAAAGGAAATGAAAGACCTCTATTGTTGAGAGCCATTGAAGCTGGAAATTGACCACACATGCAAAGCTGGAGCATGACCATTCCAAGAACAAAGAGCGCTGGGGCAGCCACCTGAAGAAGCTGCTTCAGCCCCAAGAACACCCACCCCAAGAATATCAGAACAGTGGGTAGCTAGGACAACAGGGTGTTATGTGACATCAAGTGGCTAAAAGGCATAAATAAATGCCTCTGCAGTGAGGGGCCAGGGCCTTCCCTGCCCTCAGGAGGATGAGGGTTCCACCTGACCCCAGCTTTGTGTCTTCTTTATTTTCTCATCCTCTCACAGTCCTTAATCCCAAGAACCTCAGGAGCCACATGGATCACAGCACTCTAACAAAACTACAGCACTCTGAATAACGAGGTTGTAGAAGACATTAGAAAATAGAAAATGAGTCCTTATTTCTGGAAAGGAAGAATCAATATTGTCAAAACAGTAATATTAACAAAGATGACATAGATTTAAAGCAATCCCAATCAAAACACCAGCTATATTTTTTGATAAGTATAGTATAATTTCTGAACTATAGAAATGTGTGGAACTAGAAGATATTCAGGATAGAAAATGTACCCCTGGGCAAAAAGAACAAACATGAAACATCATAACCTGTTTGTCATCTCCAAAGAATTACAGACATTATATTACAGCAATACGTGCATATCTATATTTATAATAGCACAACCAACAATAATTAATTCATAAATATGAAGACAGCCTATTTTCCATCAACAAATGAATAGATAGAGAAAATGTGGTACATATATATATCAAGTACTACTCAGCCATAAGGAAGGAAAATAAGAGTCATTTCTAGAAAAATAGGTACACCTTGAGAATTTAACATTAAGTGAAATAAATCAGATACAGAAAGTTAAATATTACATAGTTTCTTTTGCATGAGAAGCCCAAAGCATAAGTAATTGAAACAACAAAATAAATGATACTAGAAGATACAGACATTTGAGATGGGGGAATCTAGAGCTGTAGGAACATTGGAGAAAAGGAAAGGAAAGAGGAAATAAAGATTAACTTACAATATGTATAAGTAGCAATCCCTCACTATAAATATAATTGCTATATATCAAAATACATACTAATAAATATATTAATGAAAGAATTATTATTCTTGATTTTTGTTCTGTGCAGGTTTTTCTGGGACTTCATAATGTCCACCACCCTCTCCTTATTCAAATGTTAGTATCCTCTAGAGGGACATGGACAAAATACTGGTTTTTCCATGCTTGTGTACTGAAACCCTAATCAAGTTTACATATATCATTAACTATCACACCTATAGTTGAAATAAGCTTTATCAGTAAATACATTATTATCATAAAACATGGAAAACCAAGCTATTAAAACAATTATCTAAGTATGTTAATTAAAGCTGTAAAATATCTAAGAACTGAGGTTATCAGTTTAATGTTGCAGATACAAAGACAGTTTAAGTAGTTCAGTGCTCTATCAAACAAATGTGGTTAAAATATATTATTTTAAAAACTCTCCTATAAATGAAAACCCAAATTAAAAAAATACTTAAATAACCTTTTTGTAGCTAAAGTTTTTAAAGTTTATTTAGTTTGATAATCACTTGGAGTTTTTCAATAAATAATTAGATCATTGACCATCATCTCCAATGCTTTGTGTATGTTTCCCTATTTTTGCAGTGATCTGCATTATAAACTAGTATCTAAAGATAACTTTATGCAGTCCTTCCTAGCCACAAGTTAGTAAACATTTTATAAAGGATTTTTATTTTAAATAATTTAGGATATATCTACCTGCATAATTGACTTTTTAAGTTTTATTTATAAATTACTCATAATTGCACACATTTGTTGAACATAGTGTGATGCTTTTTATATATGTCTACACCATGTAATGGGCAATTATGCATCATCTCATACATTTATGTTTCTTCAAACATAGATTTTTTTTCAGTGAGAATTTTCAAAAGTCTTTCTCTGTGCTCATTTGAAATATGCAATGTAGTGTTAACTACGGTCACCTTTCTGTACAACGAAACACCAACACTTACATGTGTATCTAATTGTAATACATTACTCACTGACCAGCATTCCTCCATCTGCAATCTTCACAAATCTCCCCATACTCTTATAACCTCTATATAGTCTCTTGGTATATGCAAACTATTAGTTTAGAATGCACATGACAATGAGGTCATGTAGTACTTATTCTTGCATGTTTGGCTTATTTCACTTACAAAATGTTTTTCAGTTGTATCTATATTTTTTCAATGATGGGATATCTTTTTAATATGTAGTTTTCAATTGTACATATATTTCATATTTTTAAAACTATTTATAAATGAACACTTAGACTATGTATAATACAGTTTTGCATTTGTTTAGCAAATAGTTGAGATAATCAACTTTTTAAAAGTTTGTTTTGTACCACGGTTTTGAATTTTTTCCGTCAATTGTCTCCCTTACTTTTGGGCTTATGAAGAGAATTCTGACTAATGATTAGTAACATACTGTTGATACACTTGCTCTCTTGGCAGAAAATGAAAAATAGAAGAGACCAAGGTCTCATAATACCCCTCAAATTTATGGTTTCAGAGACTTAAAAATCTTTCACTAAGTACCCTCTTTTAAAGTTTCTAGGAACACTAATTAGCACTAATGAGAGAAATAAGCCTTATTATATGGCCTTTGAGGATACTGAATATCTAATGTAGAAGGCTTATTGTACATCTTATTATTGTAAAGAGTAAAATCATAAATATGTTTTCATAAGAAGTAAGCAAGCTAGTACATAAAATGCACTATAAGAAGTTAAAAAGATAGTATATAAACATGTACTATTTGTTTCTGTTCACTCTACCACATGTATAACTTTACATGTCAAAGTGTTTGTACTGATTTATGCTTTAAATCATGCATGTCCATCCTTATAATATGCCTGAGCTACACTGAAGGAAAAGAAGTTTTCTTGAGCCACATATTAAAAAATATAGTACAATATTATATAGATAGATAGTGCAAAAACAATTCCTGCTAAAAATTTTTAACAATTTATTTAATTGTTTCATAAAATAACACTACATCAAGTGTAATATTTAAAGAAGAAAACTTTCATGTCTGCTTAGTTATAATAGGTGCCTGTATTCATAGGCTCAGCCTCAAGTGGGTAAATTGAAACATTATTTTTAGTAATTTCTGCATTATGCTCACTAAGTAGACAAGTAGGTATTGTATAATTTCTGGCATATTCAGGTTTTGATTGAACTTACTTTTGTGTGCCAAGGTAGTAGAATTAGCGCTGACTGTGTGCGCTCCTACAGAGTTCAGTTATTGCTCACACAGTCTTCACTCTACCCCTGTGTGGGCTTCAGGTTGTCAGTCCTGCTTTAAATCATTATCCCATGTATTGTGTCTAAAACGTACAAATTACAAACTTTTCAAGGCTACCATAGTAAACTATTTGTAAACAGGTTAAGCAGATTTTACCTGAGAACATCACTGCAAAGAGCAATGAATCCGATTGTCTCAGTCATGTTGGGTGAACTATTTGCAGTAAAACATACACTATTATTAACATTTTGAATACAATATATTTACCCATTCATAGATATATTATCATTCATGGACAAATTATTATTATAAATATAAAATTTATGAGGTCAACAAGAAAGATGAGTATTATCATTCCATAGAGAAATGTTCAGTTTTTTATCCCCAACAGCTAGGTTTCTTATTTACAAACAACTCATAAGTAAGCTTATTTTTCCAATGAAATGAAAAATTAGTCAACTTTTTTTTTGGTCACCTTCAACAACAGCAATGCATATATTATACCCTAGCTCTTCTCTATGAAGCATTTTTTCCTGCCTTAATACCCAATAAAATTTCATTATGTCTTATAATTGATTAATTCATTGATGAGTCAAGGATGTGCTCTAAAAGGATGGGCCTTGTTGGATCACTACATGGAAGAGATGCAATGGTGTATTCTCCTCCTTTGTCTCTTTTTCTGGCTCTCTTCTTCCTCTGTGTCTTGCATAACATGAGTTGAACAGCTTTCCTTTGCTGGTGTTTTCCTCTCATGATGATTCTGCCTTTTTGGCTGATTGTGGACTTAAGCTACTAAAACCATAAGCCAAAACAAACCCTTTCTCTCTCAAGGTGTGTAGTCTAAACAACCAATGGGTTGCTAATATATTTTAATATCTGTATTTGAGTATTTGTATAAATTAACTGAAAACTATTATCATGCAGATATTTTGTTAGTGTAATGAATCTAGAAATGACTTGATAATTTTTTCAATTAATAAGTTTCCTTACTCAGTTTCAATATATCATTCAAGTTCATTGAGAATCTACTGGGGGCTGCATATCCTTATATCTATTATTTTTCATCACTGAACAAACAAACCAGGGACTATCTCTTGAAAAATGTATACCTTCTCTCAGGGCCATTAATGCCATCAGTCATTTATTTCATTATATGATAAAAATATAAATGTTACATTTATAAATGATAAATTTTTTCATTTCACTCTTTTTTAAAAATATACTTAATTGATTTGGAAAATTTCCTGAAACAAAGAATCCTCAGACCAAAGAAAGGAATTTTAGGAAAATCAAACATGTATTACTAGTATCTCTAATAGTCTTAATTATTAACTTCATGAAGAATATATTAATTGATCATATCATATCTAAAAATTGAGTTGTCAAGAAAAATAATTCAGGAGATAAAATGTTTTTACTAGAAAAAATCACAAACAAAATGACTGACTAAAATGATCAAAAATATTAAAATATTGATGTTTTGAGTAAATATTAATGAAAATATATATAATTTATATATTATAATTACATGTTCAAGTGAGAGATCATTCAAATGCCCCTCTGGCTGATCCCCTTGTGGAGATTTAGGTGTAACTTAGCCAAAGAAGGTGAAAGACCTCTGTTTTGCCATTTGTCAGTTACCATAAAATCACAGGTGAGGGTCCGATCAGCCACTGAGACTATTGCTTCCCAGTCTTTGTGGCCATATATTGTTTTTGTAGTCTATTCCATTCACTCATGCATTCATTCAAAGGTCACTCAGAAGTTGAAAATTCTAAGGCCTTTCCCTCAAGAGTGTTCCTGTCTACAAAGAGTTGATCAGACTTCCTTTCAGCTTGAGCTGAGGACTGACAGACTAATTGGGGTGCCCCCAGAAGTCTTATTGGAATCAGGCAGGTAGACAAAGAAAGACAGAAAACGCATTCTCTTCTCTTTGGGATCCAATGTGAGCTGGTTGAGCAGGAAGCCAGGGATCCTCCTTCAGACATCCAAAAAGACTTCAGAAATCTCAAGGGCACACTGTCTAATCAGGATCTGGACAGGTCCTTGCTCTCTTTTCAAGGGACATGCCCATGACAAAAGAGGTCAGCATGGTCAGTTTTATTGGCTGATGCACCAGATTGAGCCACAAGAGGAAACGCTAAAAGTACACCCAGGATTTGGAAACAGATTTTTTTTTACATCAGTGGGCACTGATCAGGATCATTCACAAAATATCAGGCTCTGATCACTGGTAGTTTTGGGTTTATATAGAATAAGCAAGCAGGAAATACAAAGGTAGAATGATTTATTAATTGGGGATTTGTTCTCACAATATGCCTCATAGTGGCCAGTTATGCATGACAATGACCAATCATTTTTAAGCAACAAAATGAACAGGAACTATAACCAGGATTATTACCTGGGCAACTAATGAAGTGAAGTGTACTGAGGAGGGAGAAGTAATTTCTGTTACACTACAATCTAACTATCTTGCTCTGTCAAGTGCTAAATATAAAGAAACGTGGAAGTATTTAGTAGTTGGGAAACATATACACTGAGTTATAAGTAATGAAAGATAAATATAGACCTTGTCAAAATAGAAAGCAAAATTAAGTGAGAATATTGTACATAATAGGAGGCAAGAGGAGAAATATTTTGGAAGCCATGGAATAGAATTATTTCACTCATGAATGGGATGGGTAAATCTGAGCAGTGGAGAAATGACATATAAGACTCAAGAATGTCATGATAGGATTAAGCTAATTATTGTGCTAATCCAGGTAAGAAAAGGTGATCCTTGAAAGAAAAAATAACGTTTTAAGAGGATACAGCCTTATATACAGAATAGATTAAATTGTGGAACATGAGCACATGGAGAGAGCTGGGGTGATTCTTATAAATTTAGGTGAAAATATAAATAACTTCCCAAAGGAATAGAGATTGAAGTAGGTAATTTAAGGTTTTGACGTGCTAAGTATTTTGTAATAAAATATCCAAAAAGAAGACTTTGCCAATGATTTGAAAGGAAATATTGGAAAATCAAAAGAAATATTGGCATAAAACATGAATTCTAATATGAAATGTTTTCTTGTGAAGTTATTATTTAGGATGTCTTTAAAAAGTAGCATAATAAAGCAAAACAGATTAGAAAATTTTAAAAGAACAGTTGTTTTATCTTAGGCAGATTATATGTTAAATAAAAAGGGTAATGGAATGATTTAAAACCAGAGAGAGAAGAAAGAAATCAGGATTCTTCAGGAGATACCTTAATTTGGAAGATAAAGAAAAGAGAAATAATAAAATGTTCTTATCAATTCCTCTCTGGTCTGGATTTTCCATTCAGAGTCTACAGGTTTCCAGATAAACGGAGCAACCGGGGACTCTACAATTTCATGCTACTTGCTAATATAAATTCTTATTTTTCACTTATACCTCCTTTATTTAGTCCTATTTTAAAGGATGTAAATATGTAAAAATATACAGCTTTTGTTGCAACTTCTGTTCTCTGGTGAATATTGATCAAAAGAGTACTCTGACTGCAGTTCTGACTGACTTTCAGATGAATGAATCATCTAATCTGTGATGCCATAGAAAGGAGAAGGGAATGAACTCACTTCTTCAATGTGCCTGTTCTGCTTATTTCCAAGTTGTGACACAAACCAAGGATAAAGCAGCTCCCAGGTCACTGAGCACAGTGAGAATCTTGAATCTCCAGGGAAAATTGGTAACATGAATCCAAGAAGAGTAGAGAAGGCTTCTTAATCATTCTGTACTTTGAAATTTTCATCCTTTGAACAGAAACAATTATTGTTCACATCATAAATTTGTTGTGAAAATTAGTAATTTGGTCAATAATGAATCAATATGGAATTTTCGTTGCTTAGAGCAATAAAATGTAACAAGATACATTTTGCTTTTCATTTTTAATGGTAGATACTATATTTAAACTTAAATATTAAGTGCCAATGTTAAATTATTTATTTTAAAAATATAACCATTGTTTACCAATAATATCATTTATCAACTTTTAAAAAGTCTACATATCATATACCTTGTTAATCATATTTAATATACCAATTGTTTTGTCTGTATATATTTCAATAATTACATGGTTTGGCAAGAAGTGTGAATTTAAGTAGTTATTTACTGATAGTCTGCAGGTATAATTTGAAATGCATTCATAACTTTTCTTATCTAAATATTTATTTTGGAAACAGCTCAGCACATATTTGTAAATAAACAAAAGCTATTTTAATCATTTAAATTCAGAAGGAAGCACACTAATCCTTGTTTATAACCTCACAACTTTTGAAATGATAAAAAATAGAGAATATTTCTCATGCAATCAATCTTTTAATAGTAAATATTTAACCATGTCTTCGAAGTATTGATCTACAAAACTGTATGATACAAATTGAATAACCTACATATTTATTCTTTTTCTTATGTACATGTCAGTGAAGCAAGATTAAAGAGCTCACTGAGTTAAAGATATTAATAAAATTATGTTCATACAGGATTACTGAAGAAAAAAATGTTAAAAAGATCAGATGAAAACATAACAGAAACAGTGGACTCTCTAAGTTGTCCCAGAATAAACTGCCTTCTCTCAAAACAATTAAAAAAATCTTTTTTATTATAATTTTCAAATAGATATTTTATTCTGTAGTAAATGGCTTCCTAAATGAAAAAGCATTCTTAATTTCTGGGGAAGAATGCTATTTTAAGGAAAATCTTGAATTCTAATTTGTCTCTGAGGCATATATAAGATTTAAAAAGTAATCCCATAACCCCTCTCTCATATACAGCTTCATCTCTGAAAATCATTACCAGTGGGGACTTACTGTAATTCTTTTTTAATAGATTTGTAAACCAATAAACCCATGGGTAGCAAACTATTCCTCCTTTTAGTAAATGTCATAATTTATTAAAGTCACTTGTATCTTGACATTTTTCAAGTCTTATTAGTAGTCAAGTCATTCTATTAGTACTTATGGCTCCACATTAGTGATTATATTTCTTTAACACAGGCATTTTGACATATAACCCTAATTTATGAATACTAACATTATTTTTGGATAAACATATTTTGGATAAAACATAGACATTTTGTAAGCAGCATTCTATTCAACATAGAAAAATCTTTTTGTCTGCATGTATATTTAATGTGGTGTGTTCAATGACTTTAAATGAATTATTGATACAGAGCCTCCTTTCATAGCATTCCTTAATATTGTATCACTAAATACATTTTGTAACATAAAAACCAGTTGATTATTTAAGAACTTTAGTAATATTATTTGATTAGTTGAAATGCCGTAATCATTTACAGAAGTGTAAATAACAAGTCTATGTGGTTTTGAACATAAACAGCATAGTATTGTTTACTTGTTTTTATTGAAAATATTGATAATTCTCACCAATTATTTCATATTCCAACAAAATTTATCTGTCATTATAATATCCCAAAATTGTATTGTATGTGAATGAGAAAGAAATAATTTTATTCAGGGTATGTGTCATAAGTTTTGAATTTCTAACAATATCAGAGACATGATTTATCCAATTAAAAGAAATGAAGAAACCCAGTATTAAATAATAAAGAACAGAACAAACAAAATCTAGATACAACACTGCCTATTTAGTTTTTGAGCCCTATCATTCTAAATACTATGATAATATTTTACTTATTACACTTATTTAAAAACATCAATTCATATGTATCAAGTGACTTGGATATATTTCCTAACTTTCCCCAAATTTATCATTAAAATAAAATATGTTCTATATCGAGATAGTACCATATAATGCTCTATTAATACCATGTACTTACTAGAATTTTAAAATACATCCACACAAAACCACAGGTATACAAAAACACATTAAAAAATTTGAAAATAAAGTAAGATTATTGAAACTTAGCAGAAAGGCAAAATACAAATCTTCCATATTTTATATTCTACACATTTTACTTTCAGAAAAGCTATCTTTAAAGTATTGAAAATAGTATTTCAAAGAAATTATGGTCAAAGACCTAATAAATTTGTAAATTTCCCAATTTATATTAATTCTTATTGGGCATTTAGCTTTGTATAGAACTTTTCTTTCCTATATTTCTTGAGATATGTTAGCTATATGTCTCATTTATACTTCTGAATGTACTTTGTAGCTATGAAATGTTTTTGCAACATCCACTCAAATACTATTGAATGACTGCCTTGCTTTGAAAGACTTTATGTGAAAAGCATTTGAGTCTTGATAAAAGAAGTCAGTGTGGTGTAACAAAAGAACGAGGACTGATTCTGATGGGAAGTGTAGGAGAGACACAGTCGGAAGCCACAGAAAACAGCAAAGCAAACAGAGTAAATTGGAATTCAGTCTGAGATGTAATTCATGAAGCAGTTCAGATCCAGAGACATGATTTAATATCAGGAAGAAAAGCATCGGAAAATACAGGGACAAACACCACATATTCAGATGACAAGTACAGGAGGCAAACTGGAGGACATTTAATTTGGGGAAATACAAATGTATAGAAAGTCAGCAGGATGGTTCAGTGCTCCTTCAAAGGAACTGTAATGATATCTACTGAGAGTTTTAAGATGATAATGATCAAAACGTAATATCTACAGTATCAGGAAGAGTAGTTGGTAAAATGATAAATTAGATTATTTCAAAGCGCCTAAGCAGAAATCCTAACCTGTTAACTGTTTTAATATTTCTCCAGATTTTACTTACTTGATTCTTACAAAAAACTCAGTTTTTCACTCTATTTTCTTCATATTGCACATGCAATAAATTTTCCTGGAATGAGTTAATAGAGAATTTGTATCTGGAAGTCTACTCTGCTTCATTTATCTATTTATTTATTTTTGCACAAATCACAACTATTTCAATTTGCTTAGATTTTTGACAGACCTTTCATTGTGGTGTTATAGATAAGTATATTTTAATATTGTTTTAAAATTATTTTTGACATTAAGCTATTTCACATGGATTTTAAAATGGCTTGCTGATTCTGAAAAAAATTATTATTTCTGTATGTGTTAAGCCTATAATTTAAATTTTAAAATATGCATATATAATTGAATTCCCCAAAACATAAATATGCTACATTACTGTTTATTTTTTAATTATTAAATTTTCTCATTCAATGTTATGTAATTTCCAAATTTCATTTGCATTAAATCTAATATTTGGCCTTGATATTTTGATGTACTGAAACTTAGGTCTTAAAATGCATCTTTCTATTTATTAATTTTAAAAACATGTTTAAATTCTTTGTATTTTTAAGTATGGACATAGAGATACATAAAACTTGCATAGACATTTTTTATACACTTGGCTTGTATATGTATCACTTTTAACAACAATGAATAGTTCTTTTTATATTTTAATTACTGGTAGCCATGAAGAAATGAATTTAACTCTCTGTATTTAAATTTTGGACAGAAATTCACCAAATTTATGACATAAAGATACAATTTGTAGTTTTTAAAAAATTGTATGTATAATCATTTTTCCAAATGTATTGACATTTCTAGTTCTCTAGAATCTTTTTGTCATTTATATTTTCCATCTTCAATATTGATGCCTTATAAATTTATAAATTTGAAAAGCAATTGTGGCTTTTTTACTTCTTGTTCTCATATTACTTTGTCTTGTTTTCTAAGTTTCCAATGTCATGTGTATTATACCTTTCAATTCTTTCCCATGTGGTTTTATATTTTTTGTGTTTTTCCCACTTTTACTGTATTTACAGTTAAATTTTTATCTTTGCATAGCTTTCCATTTTCTAGTGTGCTCTTCTATGGAATTTGCTATCAGAATCCCATATTTCATTAATTAAATTTTAATTATATAATTATACTTATAATTATATTTTTGTCATGGAAAATCTATGTGCCTGTATTGAATCTTTTTTACAAAGGGAGAAAACACAAACAAGAAAAATCAAAAAGCAAAAGGGACAGAAAAGAAAAAGAAGCAAACAATAAAAACAAAGAACTCAAGACAATAAAAATATAGGCTTTCAAAACAAGATGATAGGAACTTAACAATTGTTATTATATTGCATATTGTTACCCTCAAAAGAGTTGCTTAGATTACTAGATGTAGAAATGCAAAATTGATCTAATCATGAGTATTAACTGTTCTTTTCCAAGAACTAATAGAATTGGTAGTATAATTGTCTTAGCTATCATATATATATATTTACTCTTATTTACTCTTTCAGTTTTTCACACCAGGGAGACAATTTGATGTTTACACATTTGTGTCTGATTTATTTCATATATGAGTATGGTCTCAACTTGAATCCATTTACCTATAAAAGCCTCAAGTCTATCTTTCTTTATAGTTGAGATGTAGTATAATAATACCACATCTTTTTATACATTTCTTGGTTGATGAGATTTGGGTTGTTTCCAAGATTTAGCTATTACAAATTGTGCTGTTATAAACAAGGGTGTATATACATCACTGAGACAGGATATTTTTAATTCTTCTGTGAAAATGCCCAGAAGCAGAATAGCTGGGTCAATTGGGATCTCTAATCCTAGTCTCTTCTCTTCTCTTCTCTTCTCTTCTCTTCTCTTCTCTTCTCTTCTCTTCTCTTCTCTTCTCTTCTCTTCTCTTCTCTTCTCTTCTCTTCTCTTTTTTTTCTTTTCTTTTCTTTCTTCTTGATTTTTTTCCTTACAGCTTGAATATTTACTGAACAAATACTTAAAATAGCTAAAATACATTGTGTACTTACGAGTGCATCAGTAAAGATCACATTGTCACAAAAGCCTTCACTCTCAGCAGCACACAACTGCAACTCTACCTAAATACCCCACATGCAGAATACTGTTTTGTTACTCTATTTACAAAGCTGATGATAAACCTATTCTAACAAAGGAAGGGCAGGGAGAAATGCAATGGAAACTCAGGCCCTCAGGGAACCCCAAGGCTGAGAAGTGCAGCACATGCTTCGCCATGTCTAACAGTCAGGAGCAGAAGAGTTCAGAGCAAGGCCTTTCCTGTCAAAGGAAGAGATAAAAGACAGTTATATGAAAATTAAAGTGGGCTTTCAGACTGGCTAACACAGCAACACTTCTTGAGTTGATGAGATTATCTGATTTTGTTTTTGTGTATTCATTTCATTGAGAGAAGGACAAAAATGTAAAATGTATACCTTGCTTGTCAAAACTGCCCCCAAAAGTGTTCTCTGACTTTTATTATTATTATCATTATTATTATTGTTCTAACTGTTGTTATTGTTATTATTATTGTTGTTATTGCAAAGATAGTTTCTCAACTTTGTTTTTGGGAAAGGTGAAGTTTTCATTTTTTCTGCTCAAATGCCAGCTTTGGGGAGTTTTTTCCTACAGGGCATTTATTTAAAAATAGTTTGCCGTTTTCCCCCAAATATCTGATCAAGCACAAAGAATTCTAAGAAACACCTCAAAATGTCTGTCAAATTATTGGTTTTCTTTTACTAGGGCAGGTAATTGAGACCACAGAACACAAGAGATTAGGTAGGTACATTACACTTTTGTGATTGCTCCCTCTGCCCCGACTGCATGCCCATGAGTACCAGTCAATGAGACAATAGTCGCTCCCACTCTTGGTAGCATTCATTCATCCTACAAGAAAGACACAAGGAAAATAAGTTAATCCAGTCTAGAGAGCAAAATTCAAGAAAACAGTACCAACACCTTCTTAGAACATGAAAAAGAGAAAACTCCCTCAGAGCTACCTCACCAAGGAGCATGATAAAAGTCCAAAATGGCATCATTCATCTGTGTCTCAGGTCAGCATCTCGATCACATGCCACAAGAAAACAAAAGGTTTCAAACTACTTCTACACATCAAAAGAGTACATGGATAAAGTATAGAGATATACAGACAATTGATGAACATAAGCTACTAGGCTTGTTACATCTAAATGGAAAAAAAATTCAGGATTCAGTCTCTGCAAGAAATAGTCCAAGAGATGTGAGACTGAAAAGGCAGGAGTGGACTGGTTATATGAACACAGTGGGAGTTTGAGTGAAGACATCATTACAGCAAACCAGGTCTGAAGGCCCACCCGTAGGGACTGTAAATGTGGATTCTCAGTGTGAAATTCTGAGTGTTTTCACTTGAGCCAGATGATCAAAAACTGGTTTGATGATGCTTATTTGTCCAGTGTAAATTCTCTAAAGCAAGGCTCAGAGTCCCATAGTAGATTTTTGAGGAACCTTCATACTGATTTCCACAGTGATAGAACCTGTCTACACTCACACAAGCAGTGGAGAAGGGTTCCTTCCTTCCACAGCCTCTCCAGCAAACCTCCTTGGTTCATTTCTTGATTTTGGCCAGTGTTTCTGAAAGAGTTGGAATTTCAGCATTGCCTTAATTTGCATTTCTCTAGTGACCAATGAGGCTGAATATTTTTTCATATATTTATTTCTTCATCTGAGAAATATGTATTCATTTCAGACATCCATTTTGTATTGGGTCTTTGAATTTTAGAGGCCTTTTTTTTTTAATTCTTTATGTGTTTTAGATAGAGGGACAGTTGAGTGAGAATTTTTTTCCCTCAATTTGTAGGTTTTCTTTTCACTCTGTTGGATATTTCTTTTGACATGCAAAAACTTTTTAATAAGATGAGATCCTGATTATTGATTCTGGGAAGTACTTCCTATGCAGTTTGAGTTTTGTTCATGAACTATCTGCCTATCCTTGTATCTTCAAGATTAGTGTATGATTTTAAATAGATTACTAGTACAATTGTATATTTCATGTATCTTATATTTCACCTTTCTGTGTCTTCTTATTTTATTTCTAACTATTTTTTTATACTTTTCTGAAAAATACAATGTCCAAATAAGCTGTGTATTGTATTCCATTGCATAGTTTTCATCTTTGGTTGGAGACCCTTGATTGATTCTCTTGATTAATTTTCTCACATGTTAGTAAATTTATATGACTGTTGAAAATTTTGCAGAAATAACGATAAAATTTCTGAATTATGTTTGTTTTCTTAAAGAGAGACAATTCCTTTCTGGTATGTAAGACAGTGTGCACTTTAATATAATGAGTTAATGAACTAACTTGAAACTGTTTTCCAGTTTTTGTAGGTCAAGCTATCCAAAGTACAACCTACCTTTAAGAATTCATTTTTCAAGGAATAAGAAGAATAGGATATAAATTATTTTTCTTGCCTTTTGCCAAATGCTAATCCTGATTAGGTGCTGTCTTCCATTTATGTTTTCCTGGTTTTAAGTGGTGTTAAAAAATTTGATATATGTGTTAAATATATGTAAGTCTTTGGAAAACCTTACTAATAGGGCCTTTGCTATTTTTTTTTAGTGGATGATTTATTTTAGGGTTCATTTATTGTTATTTGTTTTGTTTGAGTTCTGTTGTTTTGGCAACTGATTTTTATGAGCTCCTTATTTATTTTAGCAACTATGGCCCTATTTTAGGGCCATATCCAGAAAATCATTACTATTTCTTGTTCAGTGTCATTACATTTCAAATATGTTACTGTGACTTAAATGATAATTTGTTAATATTTAATTCATAGTCTAATATTTTCTCACTCCTGGAGTATGTGTTCTTAAAATGAATGTGCACTTTGCTGCTATTGAGTGCAATGTTCTTTTTTACATATGTTTATTGCATGCTTTTGGTGTAAAGTGTAACTTATATCCAGTATTCCTATATTAGTTTGTGTCTGGATGATCTCTAAGTTCTTATAAGTGGGGTCTTCAAATCCTCTTCTATTGCTGTATTGCAATTAATCTCTCCTTTAAGATCTACTAATATTTGCTTTGGTATTGGAAGGCTCTATAGTCACAATTACTGCTCATCCTCGCTTTATATACATATTATCATTGTAGTGTAACAGTATTTCTTGCTTCAGATTTTCATTGAAAAATCTACTTTGCATTATTTCATACAACTAGCTTCTGATCTCTTTTGGTTACCATGTGCTTAAATTTTTTTTCCCCTATCCTTTCACTTTCAGTTTAGTATATATGAAACAGAATCTCTTTTGGGAAGTACACTGTTGGAAATATTGTAATTCTTTTTAATATTTTTCTTCCACTATTGTTCTCTTAACATGTGATTTATTGAATTTTTGTAGAGGCATATTTTGATTCTTTTCTCTTTATCATGTTTATATAAAAGAAATTTCTTTGTGATAACTATGGGGCTTAATTAGCCTATTTCAAGTTGACAACACATTGTATTTCATATGAAGTGTGTCTTTTTACTTCTTCCACTATTTGCATGTCATTTGTGTTATATTTATATCTATATTATTGACTCATTAGCCATTCTTATAATCATGCATGTGTTAGTGCATTTCCTATTAGCATTTATAGTTAAAAATGAACTACATAGAAACTTTATAGTATTCTGAGCTTGGCTGTATATTTTCCTTTAAAACTGTGTTATGCTTTTATGTTTTCATGATTTTGCCTAGTATTCTTTCTATTTCAGATTCTATTCTTTCTATTTCAGGTTTTGAATTTCTTGTAAGTCCAAACTCTGATTGACAAATTTCCCTTCACGTTAAAATATTATTTTCTCTACTTCATCTCTGATAATAACATCCCAATTTACTCTCCTGTGCCTATGTATTAATTTATTCACAGTTTTGAAAGTTTGGTAGCATTTATCCATTATGGCATGGGTTCCGCAGAAAGGGCAATGAGCATGATGGAGTTTCTCTTTTAAGCCTTGTATTTCTTTAGCTTGATATTTAATAACTTGGCTACAATGTCTTAGATTATTTTCATGGACTGATAATTGTTGGAGTGTTACTTAAAGTTTTCTGTATCTGAAAGTCAATATACAATATTTCCCAAAATTCACAGCTTTTCGAAGATATTTCTCTGTATGTTTGCTCATCCCTTCTCTGTCTCTTTATGTTCTTAGTCCTTCTTCACTTGAATATTCACACATTTCAGAGTGTCCTACAAGGTTTTCCTGCTGTTCTCACTTTTCCAATCCTTGTTCATTTTAGTCTTCTAAAGTGTTAGTCAAAAATGACTCATCGGTGAGTTCTAATTATTCTAATTATTTCTTCTTTGTGATTGATCCTGCAATTAAAATTCTGCTATTTTTTTTCAAATTTGTTGTTTTATTATTCAGGTATAAAATTTGTTTGGTTATTTTTCTTTCACTCTTTATTTTTCTATTTTTTCACCAAATTTCTAATTTAGTTCATGTGTTATTTTCCTCATATCATTTAATTTTACGTATACTTTTTATATCACTTTGAGAAACTTTAAAATCATTATTTTTAATTATTTTCAAGGCAACTCATATGTCTATTTTGGGGTTCAGCTATTAACATTTTATTAGTTTCTTTTGTTGGTATCAGTTTGCTTGATTCTTTACTATCTGTGAGGACTCTCATTGGTGGTTGTGTATTTTCTGAAGAAAACAGCTCTACCATGCATTACAGTCTGGTTTCAGCCATTAGAATTTTCTCCTGTTATCTCTCTGACCTTACAGTATTGTTGCTTAAATAGTGTATTAGTAACATTGGATCCAAACATATGGCAGCTGTCCTGGACACAGCTGTGTCTGATGTTGGTGTCAGCTCTCAGCATCCCAAGTAGCCGTATATGCCACCTGGTTCCTGTGTATAGTGGATTTTCACCAAGACCTTGATCATAAATTAGCATGAGATCAATTATCAGTGTCAAGATTTGCAGGCAGTGGGTCTTAGTGGCTTCCTAAACATCCCTAAAATGGCCCTCAGTGTATCACTCACAGTGTGCCCCTGTGCAGACTTCACCATCGTGGTTTGCACCTGAGATGACCAAGGACATAAGTGGTTCAACATCCAGAGCCAAGTGTGAAACTGAAAGATATCTGTCTTTCAGATCATGAGTAGTGTTTCTCTTGGCACTTTCCTGGATAGGAGAGCTCCCTCTAGCACTACAGTTGAGAGAAACTGAAATTAATTCATGGGTCTATGTGGTATTAAGGTCCGTAAATCAGCTTACCAGGGGAACTGCCACATTGATGTGTCACCCTCTAGGTTCCTTTCCAGCAGCTCTTCCTTGGTACGTTGGTCAATGAACTAAATTCTTCTGACTCTGGCAAGCTGAATTGGATGAGAACCAAATCAAATTCCTCTATAAGGTCAGCATCGAACCTAATGATGGATTTGATTTGGACCTCATCTGATTCAGTTTAAGACTAGAATCTTGGAAGGAATTAAGTTCATGAACCAATGTTCCACTGTACAGGGTAATTTCCAGGTGGCCAGATAGGATGGGTATTGCCAGGCAAGTCTGTCATACCACTACTGTACATGATTGTTCTTGTGTCTGTCATTGGCAGATACCTTGGGCAGCAACAGGAGGGCCAAAAGTGTCTATAACTGAACTTTCCATCTAGGTTTTGAGCCTAAAGTAAACCTGAAAATCTTCCCTCATAAAACATCTCTCTCAGATCATGGGTCCAACTGTGGTTTTACATACTGTACTGTGAAATCTGGGTCTCCTGCGGAGGCATTTTTGGCAGCAAAATAATGCACCCATTGGGTATATTATTGGGACACTCCTATTTGGCTATCTTGCTAACGTAGCTGTACTTATTTGTTGATATGATTTAAATTATGTTTGCTAAGATTTGTTTTGTGGGTTATCATATTGATCTTTTTTTGGAGAATATTATATATAAATTTGAGTTGTTGCTGGAAGAAATATTCTATTTTTGTTGAGATGATTGTGATCTACAGCATAATTCTAGCCCAAAATTTTCATGTTTATTTATCTATTCATTGTTAAAAGTGAAGTATTGAAGTTCCATATTATAATGTCATTGCTTTCTATTTTCCAGTCACATCTGTTAGTATTTGCATTACTTATTAGGTGTTTTGATGTTGAATGTGCTTGCATTAATAATTGTCATAACATCTTGTAAAATTGATTGTTTTCATTAATAGTGACTATATTTGTTACTTTTTACAGTTTTTATGAGCAGATTAAGATCTGGGAGGATGTTTGACCTCTTATTGAGTTCTGAAAATTTGTTGCTATGAGTCTGTACTGCGCTACCATCTTCATCCAGTAATGTGATCCCCTATGGATTTTGGGTAATGTTGGAGGCAGGTAGAGCTCTTGGGCAGGATCCTACAGAGTGGTGGAGCTGGGCTTTCACTTGACTACACTCTCATTTTCCTTGTGGAAGAAATCATTTTCAAGGGCATTTCTCTTAATATTGAGGTCTACCATGAGAACAAAAAATAAATATAAAAACCTAAAAGATTGGTTTACTTACCATCTTACAAATATATTTTAATTTTTGTCTCTTTTAACTGTAAAATATGCTGTAACTTCCATGCTAGATTCTTGTGCACCCACAAGGACAGTGTCATCCATGACTTCTTATCAATAGAAATGCATTATGGGGAAACAATAGTGGAGATCTCCAGTTTCACGATTGCTTACATCACTCTGCTGTTGGATCTAAACTCAGGAACAAAAATCCATACTTCCAAATCACAAGGTCTGTCTATGTTTTTGACACAGCTGACATTATAACTAAAGTTTTTAAATATTAAGTAGAAGAAGTTGTTCAAAATTAAACAAACATATTGACTTAATGTTCATTGGAGGAGTATTTTAGTATGATACAAAGCATTTAATCTCACAAATTATTTTATCTTCACAATCTAATATCAGATAACAACATCATATGTACCTTATTTACCTAAATCACACCTACAGTAAAATAGACAAAATCCGAGGAACTCATAATAAATAAGAAAATACATTACATATTTTCTTATCACATGCCTTTGAAGTCAGCATTTATAAATTTAGCATATGCACACTTTAAAATGATTGAAGTCTATGACAAAGTTTAAAAAGGCTTTGAGAATAATTTTGCATTGGATTTTGTGGAAAAACTCTAAAAGGCTGAATTATTTAACATATTTTAATCAATTATTACATTTGATTAAATAGCAATTATATTATTCATTTCATATCCTAAATATTTTATATATTTTATTTCCATATATATAGAAATATTTTCTTTCCATATATATGGAAAGAAAAATATACAAAATGCATATATATATATATATATATATATATGTGTGTGTGTGTGTGTGTATAGGCGTTTTCTACATTCTCTACATTTTTTTCTTTTCTGACATCTGTTGAAATTGATATAACTTTCCTGAAAATTTTTTCTTCTATTATGGAGAGAAATGTAATTCAAATTTGTTTATCTGATATGAGTTGCAAAAATTAAAGAAAATCTAACAGAGTATTTTTGTCTGTCTTACAGTATCAAAGGATTTTTAGACTAGGCTAACTTGTTATTTTTCCTGTGATTAGATATAACCTATCTAACTTTAACTTTGCCAAATAAACTTAGGCACTGTTTAGTTAAATGATTCATCCTTATCTTTAATTTTCAGAGAGAAAACAAAAGACTACTAACTTCATTATTATGTGCCTGAAATAGTAAGAATTATTTTCTGAGAATGAAATATTTGCATAAATGTTTTATAATACTAGTGGATCATGATTGCATTCTCTCCATAACCATGGCATTCTCTTAAAAAATCAACAATATCTTTGTTTCTATGATAGAGTTCCCCCAAATAGAATCTAATATACAGTTCTTATCCAAGTATCTCCAGTAATATTTTGGACTGCTACATCGAGTTCATTACTATCTTTTAATCAATTTTAGTCACTTTTAAACTTGAATTGAACAATGTACTCAGTGATGGTTATAGATAAGTCAAATATTGATTTTGCAAAGAATTCAAGTCAGTTTTCCTGTTGAATGTAGTTTACTTAGGACTTTTATTGATTATGTTCTCATGTTGTTTATCTGCTATTTTCTTCTGTCCCTGTAAAATCTAAATTAGTTCTAACCTCTTGTGCTCCACTTAAGAAAATTACCTAGCAAGAACTTTATATCTAAGATTCTGATTAAACTGATAATGTGAAGTAAAATTTTCTAAGTATATTAATTAACAGCCATTGCTCTATAAATCACCATTGGAGGTTCATGGACTTCTTCATTTCAATATGCCATAGCTAGTCCGGTTGATTATTTTCTTAATGCTGAAAATATCCCATATTTATAATGTGATAAACCCTTTAAACTCTTCCTGAGTCTTTTATATGTGGTTAGTTACTCTTAGTTTTTGTGGGGTTTTTTGTTTGTTTATTTGTTTGCTTTGGTTTTTGTCTTTTTGAAACAGGGTCTCACTATGCAGTTCAGGCTGGCCTTGAACTCACTTTGTAGTCGAGGCTGGTCTTGAACTTGCAGCAATCTTCTTGCCTGAGTCCCTCAAGTGCTGAGAAAACAGGCATAAGCCACCCACACCCAGCTTGTGTATTACTGCAGTATAAGAAATTAGATGTATGGTATATTTTTCTTCTTCATACTTGGCATCATTCATTTCTCTAGGGACAGCAAAATGTTTCATTAGTTAATGACATTTAAGCACAAATAATGTTTAAGCACAATGGTGTTTAGAAACAATGTTCCGGGTACTAGTTGTAGAATTATTACAGAAATCTTATTGCTTTTAGATTGGGAGTATAAGTTTGTACTGATATATACCAATTCAAATTATAGCCCTGAATCTCAGTTGCATATATGTACTATTTGTTTCTGTATTATATTGAACAATGAGAATAATAATTACTACTTAAGGTGATTTACTAAACATTACCTATATACTATACAAGTATTTATATATAACGAAGTATAAATATTTGTATATTGCATATAATACTACCCCAGAATTGATGGCTCACTGACTGCTTCTAGGACCACCACAGAAACTCAATACTCAAACTCCTTAAATATAATATTATAAGATTTAAAATATGCACAACATTCTGTATAAATTAAATCACTTCTTGATTACATAGTATACTTAATAAAGTATAATAATGTTAGTAATTGATATATTGATTTCTTGAAGAACCAATCACAAGAAAAAAATTTCCACATATTCAAGAAAGAGTATTTTAATAATTATTCTTTTTTCTCTGTGGTTTCTAATTCACTTAAATAAAGGATGCAGATACACTGCTGCCATATAGAGGTGAATATATATATATATATATGTTATATTAAAGTCTGAAAATTAAACATTTATTATTATTAACATTCACATATAACTATCAATACTGTAGGCATGGCAAAGTGAGATGAATTTTTGCTTTTAGAAAACACTACTTGAAGTATATTGCATTAGCATACTATGTTGAAAGTTAATCAAAATAATTATTTTCTCTACTTATTTCAAATGTAACACATTTAACTTACTTGTTCTTTAATTTCATTCAATTAAATTATGATTTCTCCTCTAAATACAACTTTATATCAAATATGTAAAAACCTGTGTCTAAGTTTATGTATGTTCATATTAGAATGAACTACTTAGAAAAAAGAAATATTTAATATTATGTTTTTTACTCTGAAACTATTGATCATGCTACAATTAAGTTTGAGCAACTGTTACGAATCAATATTTTAATAGAGACTTCGTACTTATGTTGCTTCATATTTGTGGATAGATTTCTCTTCTGATTGTTGACTCAGATGAATGCACATGTAATTTTTCAAATGTTACTAATTTTACTTCCTAGACTGACAACAGATGACAGTTTATTTTCCCTAGCCACATCAACAGTGTGTTTTAAATTTTTCTTTGATGTCAAATTGACAGGGTCAAAGTGGCTCTTCAAGATAGTTTACTATTCTTCATGTAACACCCTAAGAAGATACAGTTTTCTTGAAAATAAGAAATGGATTTACAGCAAAACCTACATTCTTTCCTGATTATCTTTTTAAATATAATTTTCCCTTATCCCAAGTAAAGCAGCCCTGAAATAGCCAAGAGCTATCAATCAAAGTCATTTTTAGTAATCATATGTCCACTGCTCATGCCATAGAATTACATTGGAGATTGAGACAGAGAAAATGCACGTTAATATTTACTTGTAAGAATTACAGATGAAAATTTTAACTTTATATTACATTTGAAATAAAAATTTTGATTCAGTGTTAAATATAATGCAACCATTGGTTTCATTGTATGTTATGTACAATAAGTACAATATTCAAAAAATAAACTATTGAGAAATGAAGATGATATTAGATCTCAGTTATAGTTTTATTTCCAATATTTTTCTTCTGAATTACCGTTATGGGTAATATTTGAAATTTTGGAACGAAAGGACTCTAATCTATACTTTTAATTTTCCCATGCAATTAATATGGATAATTCAAATTTAAAACTAATTCAAATTTTTGAATTTTAGTTCAATAAGATTTAACAATTGCCCAGCCCAAAGAATGATGAGAAATTATAAATTATTAACTAATTCTGCCAGACTGTAAAGCAATATTAACAGCACATTTCCTTTATACCCAAGTCACTGGAATCATCGATCTTCAATCAGGCACTTGGGGGCAGTAGTGTTCCTCTCTTTCTTTATTATGCTAAGGTTTCATTGCATTTTGCTGTTTTTCAGTTTTTCTACACTGATACATAGGTTTTGTGCATTATAAATAAGGGTGTATTTTATGTCTTTCTCTCTACATGAATTTTACATATTATTCTATAATGAAATAAGACAACCTACTCATTCAATAGTTTTACCAAATATTTTTATTCATGGAATGAATACAGAAAATAGCTCTTTGTAGGCTATCTAGAGATAAGCAATGAAAATTTCTTATACATAATCAAGAAGCAGGAATGCCTGAAAAATGTATCACGAAACATAAGAAACGAAATCAATAACAAGGAAATTTGATCAGTAAAGACCCATGGGGTTATTAAAATTTATAATTTTATTTACAAACAAGGATTTTTGAACAAGTTTTAGATAACTGGATATTGTATCTATGTGATACTTTCACAGTTGGGAATCAATTTCAAGTGAATTTTAAAAATATTTTCTTTTCAATTTTTAAATATACATTGCTTAATATTTAATAAAAATTATTTTTAAATTGAGAAAATAAATTATTGAAATTAGTAAAAATTAATGTAAATTTAATCCAACATGTCATGTGTTTATATGCGAAATATTTATATATCTGTATAGAGCAGCACAACGGATATCTATCAATCTATCTATGTATCTGAAACTCAATTGACAGAAACAATATCGTGCTCTGGTTACCTCCAAGATATTGCCATTTTATTTAGAATCATAGTATGTATCTCAGTATTTGATTCTGCTCTACAATTTGAGAAATACTTTTTTACTGTTTTTGTTTTTATTGTCATTTCTACTGTTAATTTCAACATGAAAATGTACACAATGTTATCATTAAAAAGAATTTTGAGTTGTTAAGTTGTTAAGCACTAATGCTAGTACTAATGTACGAGCGCTCTGTGAGGCCCTCTGAGCCTCAGCTTGGGCTGGTGCGTTTCTGATTATTTCAGCTTCACATTATTTTCAGTGTCTTTGTGGGTACAATTTGCTCAACCAATTTTTTTTTTTGTAACTTTTAAAAAGACTGGAAAGCACTTATAAAAGTATACAGGAAGTACATAACAGAAATGGTTGTCTGTGGCTGTAAATGGACTGTCCAAGTGCACAAATAATAATATAGTTTTATATCTACGTATCCATATCCAGACGGGTATATCTGCTTCACTTCGATATACATAGAAAGATCCTTCTTCTCAGAGAAAATTTAGGAAATATCTGAGATCAAAATTAATTGCAGTGATGGATTTATTGTTCTTTTAAGAGGAAACATGAAATCATTCTTTGATAATCCTAAACCTTACCTGTATCCAACATATGAAATAAGTCATTACAGATGGTAATCTACCCTTCATGATCCCATATATCCTGTATCCAACTTAACAAACTCAGATAAATTTTCTACATACTTTGGTTATAAAATATGACTATTAACCTTTATTTTCAATCATGTACTTCTACAGGAAAAAATGACAAATAGTTACTTTTGTTTTCTAAAACCAGAAATTATTTTATATATTCAATTGGGAAGAACTGGTTTTTTAATATTTTTTATATAATTCTCACAACAAAATTGAAATGCCTGTGGACATTCTGAGCATGAAATTTGACATAATGAAGGTGAGGGTTGATATCTTGGAACATAGAAGATTGAAGTTGTGAATCTAGGTAGGACTTCTGCTATAAACAGAAATTCTGATCAAATCATGTTCTAAAATATATAGAAATAAATTTAAAAAGTAGAAGTGCTAAATATAATTTAAAAAGTTTAAGAACAGGTATTTGATGATGATATTACAGAGAATAAATGATTCAGTTCTGAATAGAGTCAGTAAAGAGATTATAAAAATTCTAAAGTTAGGCAAGAGGCAGTTGACTAATTATGTAAAATATCTTCTAAAAAATCATTTCATAGGGAAAGACAAATCAACCATAGTAAGAAAGGGGAAAAATACTGATCAAGAATAATTGCAATAAATCCCATGAAAATTTAAAACAAATTAATTAAAAAATAAAATCTGTAAAATTTCAAAGACTGCTGATGTTTTCCTTTGTACAGATAACATTTAAAAGTTTTCCAATTTTTAACGTGATTTCCTCCTTTCTTGCCACAATGGGAACAAGAAATTATGAATATTAATTTACTTCCTCATGTAGAATCTTTTAAGGAATTTTCTCAGGAGAAATTGGTCAAGGTAAGTCTCATGTCCATGAAGTTTAAACATCACTCTGTTATTTGAAGTAGTGTTTCAAGAAGCACTTTGCCAAGTGGTGTTTTTGTGTTTCTTTCAATTATATTTTTTTTCACAATAAAGAAGTGTTTAAAGATAAATTTTGGCTCATTTCAGGAGTAAAGATTTAAAACAAGATACATATAAGCGCTTTGTTCTATCTCTAAATTCACACACTATGGCTTCAAAATATAATTAAAATATGACCCTAAGTCCATGCCACTAATTAGAAGAATTATACAAGGAAATTATATATCCCTACATTATTAAAAGTACAACCTATTTAATATATTTTGCTATTTAGTATTTAATGCAGGTAGAAGTAATAAAGTGAGGTTTTTATATTCATATGATTACACTCAATTGTAAAAAGAAGGCACATAACTGAAAATAAATGGACAAAAACAATCAATGTCTACTGCTGAGTTAGTGCAATTAATTTAAAATGTCTAATTTTATAAATTTTATAAATTTATGAGGGAATGCTATTTCTCCATTCACTTTGTATTATGTGCTGTTGCCTTTATTTTAAAAATCTTATTTATTGGTTACAAAATTTTCAGATTTATAAGATTTATTGTTACATTATGCAATCTAAGTAAGATAACAAAACTTTAGCTCTTGTTCAGGATACAGGCAAGCTTTATTGTGTGTGATCTTGCTAGACTAGAAGGTGAAGGTGCATAGGAAGTTCCCTGCAATCCCTCTTGTTTTCAAATCATGCATCTCACTTGGAAGGACAGTTTCTCATGGTTCCCTCGCTTCTCCTGAGGTACAGGGCTCTTCACACCATGCTCCTCTGAGCTGAGGAATATAAGGCACTGCTGCATTCTAGAATGAGTTCTTTCACAACTATTGCAGTTTTTGCTATTTTTAATTTTGTGTCACCCCCCCCCCTTTTTCTGTGTGACAAAAATCATGAAGATATGGAATCTTATGTTTTTTACCATAATTTATTGTCTATGTAAAGAATAAAATGCCTAGTGAAAAATTAGCTGTCTCAATATTTCCAAAAATAGTACTACTGTTTAGCCTAAACCACTGGACAACAGTTAAATGTTAACTGAAGTGTAAGGTTTCCACTCAATGACCCAAAATGAAGCTTTAGAGGTAAAAACACACAGCCAGGATACAGGGCCTTGTGCTATGTAATCAGATATTTATTTCATGTTTAAACAGTCTCCAAAGAACAAATTACTGTAGAACTATGAGAGTGAATTAAAAATGCATTTCGTTTTGATCAAAAATATAGCTGTCTTTCTGAATCTTTTATTTGTCAAAAAATCAGGATATGGTCACAAATTTATCTTGTCTTATATATGCTTAATACAAAGAAGAAATGTCTAGGAATGTTGAGACAAAAACAAAAAACATTTCAGATTTCATCATGTAAGACATTAAAAACGTAGAGGACATAAATATTAATAGTGCATAATACATATGTTTTTCAATTAAGAAAACTTTTTTTTTCAAGTGGTACACACTAAAGCAAACTGCCTGACATGTAGTGGCTAAACCTAGCAGAAATTTATTCTCCTAAAGTTCTGTAAAATAGAAGCCCAGAGAGGTGTTTTGCTGGGTTTTCTGTAAAGTCCACATCATTTTACTTCCTAGCTTCTGACTAGTGACTGCCTGTCTTCATTCACTCCTAGCTGTCCTATTGATTTTCAAAGTCCACAGTATCACATGTTCTCATATGCTCTGGCATCACATCTCAGAACAGCTGACAAGATTTCTGTTTTTAGAATTTTGATAATTAGATTGGACTCACACAGATAATGATAATCCAAGATAAGCTCTTCATCTTGGTGTTCTCAGGGCAATAATGCATTCAAAGCCCCCTTTGTCATATTGAGGAATGTATTCTCTGGTATGAAGATGAGGACTTAGCCATTTTTTGAGGGGAACATTATTTCACCTACCACACTGTACATTTTCCATGAGAAATTTTTGGAAGAAATACTGTACTCCATTGTTTAAAAAATATATATATATATATATATATATATATATATATATATATATATATATTTCTGGTTGTGTTTGCCAAACTTGAAATGCTAGTAGTAGAAGAAGACAAAATTAAAATTGAATCTGTAGTTCTAGAATCAATGGGAAAAGCCTACAGATAGCATGGAGTAATTGCTAACAGAAATTATGAAAATCAAAGTATATGATAATTATGGAAGACAGGAAAGCAGATGGACATTCAGCACTCAGGGAGTGGTCTCACACACAGAGTCTGAAAATGCCTGATTTCCAAGAAGAAAATCAACAGGCAACAAAATAACCTAACAACAGGCAGCTAAGAGCCTGATAAAGCTAAGATTTCATAATTGAAGACATCTGGGTCACCACAGGAACCACAGTGCTGCATGATTCATGGCCCCTTCCTGTTGTGGAACCTCTACAAATATTCAAGTGCTTTGGAAAAAAACAGATTAATCTCTAAATAAATGTTGCTATTGCCCCATAAGTATCAATACAAACCATAAACGTAATCCTTCCCCAAAGCCAACTGCCCCTCGCTAACATTAACCCACAAGTTACCCAGAGTCCCAACATGAGGCCTTGGTCCACTAGATTGAATACACATTTATCAGGAGATAAGTGGAGTTTTCCCCGTGTACATCCTTCTTGTAACCTTTCAATCAATTGTGTATATTTATTCATTTGCCCAGGGTACCCAAATTTCCCTCTTTTCATGTTCTGACATTCTCAAGAAATGATCACATTGATGTGACATTTAAAGATGAGAGAGAGAGAGAGAGAGAGAGAGAGAGAGAGAGAGAGAGAGAGAGAGAATCTCCTGCAGCAGTGGGTAACAAGCTACTGCGTCCAAATACTCTTCCACAGGCTGAGAGGTTCAACATCTCAGGACCCAATTCCTAGCCATAGTAGTACGTGTGACACCCTAGTTGGAAGATTTTGCTTCATCACATATCTGAAATTAATACACTAAGCAGCCAGCACGATCTTCACACTGTTAACTTTAAACATTGAAAGAAATATCCCAAAGAAATGTATGTTTGTGCACCTATCTTCACACATCATGCGTTTAATACATATGTGCACCTAATTAGGTCAAATGTCACCAGCAGAGTTTATGTTCACTTGACATAAGCCATACAGTACTTTTATTGAGAACATCCACTCTATTAGCATAAATTTGCCTTTTTTTATGCTCTTGTGTAATGGAGGGTCAGTTTTAAATATCATCCTAGCTGCAAAATGTCTGAAATATGTAGAATTTTTAAACAAATTCTTTAACAACTCATTTAATTGTTCCACTTGACAAAATGAACACATAAAATGCATTTTTAAAATAGGAAGGCTTGAAAATGCCACCATTTACTAAGTCATGCATTTTACTAGAAATGCCATTATGAATAAACATCTCTTTTTTGGACCACACATTAAAAGTTGAATATTAGATTAGTAATCTTAACCTAATAGATGTATTTATTTAAAGCTGGTGAGGAGGAAGATGTCTGACTGGTGTCTATTTTTGTAAATAAAGTTTTTCTGGAGCATAGAAAAACCCTTTATTTGCATATTACAGTTTGATAACTGACTTGAGTGCTTCCAGCAGTCTCCATGGTCCTATAAAGCTTACTTTCTCACTAATCCTTTACAAGAGTGTCTTGTCCTAGTTTATAACACAAGCACAGAAACAAAGTAAAAAATAATAAAAATAAAAAATAATGCTTTGACTTAACAGGTTTTCTCTTAGTTTCTTTACTGAAAGCCGTTTGTTTCTCTTCCTCGCCTAGCCCCTACAGAATCTTATCAATTTACCAATGTGAGATCATGTTGGTTTTGTTTTATTGATGATATCATATTGATATGACTAAGAAGGAAATAACTTCCACTTCAGCTGTTTCCATAGTACACATGTGCAAAACAGTTCTATTCCTAATTATTTTAGAATTACAAAAATTTCAGCAAAACATACCTATTAGCACAGAGAAAAAGAGGAAATTCTCCCATTACTCCATAATGCAAAAATATACACAACATTATATTAATAAAATGCACCTGGCAAACTGAGAAGCTGAATGAGTGTTCAATTCCTTATTATTTGATTATTTTGATAACCAGGACATAGACAAATATTGGATTGCTCTAGCTTTCATAAATATTATAATGAAATAAGGATCAAACTAACAATTATATTGAAGATGGAGGATTTAGAATTAAACTAAAATCTCTAACCAAAATACTAAACTAAAATTTGTAAACACATTTTCCCCAAAAAATAATACAACAAGACATTGTCATAAAAATATATAATTAAACAAGTACTCTGTATTGATAGGAATTATTGCCAACAATAAAATAGTAGCCTTTGTCTAAGACTCTATTATACTTTACAACAATCTTAAAGGTTTTCCAGTAATCATCCATTGGAGTGAATTAAAAATTGTTCTATATAAATTGGAAATCACATTTTGATATAGACAAGCATTAGAAGTTAGCTGATATAGAAATCAGCTGTGACAAGGAAAAGGTTATTTGTCAAAGGATAATCAAAAACAAAATATTTATATTCCAGTCCTGCCACCCTTCTGAAGTAAAATTGTGATGTCACTGTTTTATGAGATGCCATATGTTTTATTTGACAAATTTGATATCTATGACTTTTTCTGCTGGCAATCATCCATGACTATCTGTGCCATGAAATATTCTGAAGTATAAAATCAAGACAGTTTCCTGGTGAACAAAGTTATCAAAGTTTGACCAGCAACTTTTCACTTTAATGTGGCTTTGATATTTTTAACTGTTGGGCACCACATATCATAAATGGAATCTAGGGTATGTCCCAGCTTGTACTCAGCCTGACATTTTGAACCAGATTGGAACATGGAGATTCCCTGCTCATTTCTGGTCACAACTGGAAGTCCTAGGGCTAATGACTGCTGTGGTGCTCATGAGGCAAGATAAGACCTGCTAAACAGGATCTGGCACCTAGGGAAACTCGTCCTTGTCCTTGCAAGAAAGCGTAGGTCTTTCTATCCCATCACAGTTGTCTTTACTGTTCTCAGAAACGCTAGCTCACTGACATTCCTCCATTGTCCTTGACTCAGATGTAATGAAAAAATACCAAGAGTCTGGGTGCCTCTTGGTCTTTGTTCCTAAAAAGGAATTGGTATTCCCCGATCCCTGCCATGCTTGTTCTTTCTGTAACGGGGGCAGGAGATTGGAATCCACTGCAGCAGTCTCTGATACTTAACACACAGGCTAAGCCCATTTACTCATACTTAGTAGTATACTGCAAAATATTTACTAAATTAGAGTTTCACAGTTCCTAATAAATAATAGGATTTGGGTTTAGGCATCATAATTATTGATATTTTCCAATAAGAGTAGAGATCAATCTAAGTTCCATTTACAAAGTGTTAAAAAATGTTGGTAAGTGTCTGTTGAAATATTATATTATCTGGTTTTCCTAGTGTTGATATCAAGTTGATATCCTGGATACTCTCACAATCACAAAATACCAGTCTGATTTCAAACCTTTTCTCTGGTTATCAAGATTCTTGTCTCAGTTTCTTTATGACTCAATCAATCAGTAATTGACAGCTGTAAACCGAAAGATAAATCCTGTTAGGAAATAAAATATAAACTCATTTCCTGTCATAATTTTCCTTATGACTTAAAAACTCAAAATTTTTGCCCTTCTCTTGGGATTGGTGCTATATCCAGCTAAAACTGTCTGATCACAACACAGTGCTGTGACTGACTCGAGAGTGGTGTGTTATTCTGAAGCAGAGGACAGCATGGCCCTTGCACTTCTAGGATTAAAAAGATGGCCCTATTGGAGTCTTGCTTTGCATTGTAATCTAGATTTTTAAAAATATTTAAACAAAATTTGTTACAATAAAGCATACATTAGCATTAATTTCCTTTAAAATACATCCCTTCACTTTGAACAAAGTTTTCCTATAGTTATTGCTATTTTTTGAAGGAATTCTGTTTAGTAAACATTATACGTAACCTAGATTTTTACTCAGCCCCTACCAACCTAGATCTTAGATCAGTTTTGCTTTTCCAGCCCCAAACCAACCTATGTTTCCTTTTTCCCCTCATAAAACATTTTATACTTGTTCTAACATATTAAACTCCTTTTTCTTAAATATTACTATCTCAGTCAATTTACCTCATATATCCAGAATGTAAATTTCTTAGAAATAAACTTATTATTAAACAGAATCTGTCTAATCTGTTCACAATGGATTCAGCACCTCAGCTAATTGTCTTAAATTTTCAAAACATAATGCAAATTATGCCATACTGGAAGGTATTTCTTATTGATTGTTGAATCCAGAACTGTTGTAGTTTGAGTGTGGTTTTGTCTCCAAGGCCTCATGTTTTGGAAATGTCCTCGATGTAGCAATATTAAGAGGTGCTAGAACTTCTTCACATGAGAGGACTCGTGAGATATTGCTGGGGTCATACCCTTTAAAAGAAATTATGATAGTTCTTTAGCAATGCAGAGTTTTCATAAAACAATCTGGCTAAATTCTGTCTGTTCTTCCTTTCTGTCTTGAGATGTCATATCTTCCTTTCAAATATAGTGCTGCAACTGCTCACCATATCTGGTATCATATCCTTGAACCTCCAGAACTCAGGTAAATTTTCTCTTTTCTAAATTATCCAGACTCTGATATTTTGTTGTAAGGAAAAAATAGACTCATATAAACACTAGTCAAGGATACTCAACGAATTCTTCTCTTAATAATAATTAAAATTATTTTTAAGGCCCTTGTGTTGTTCTGTGGTCATGCTATTTCTAAATATCCACAAACATGCAAATTATTTTAAAAGGGGAACTCTCAAGGGAAATTATAAGATAGTAAGTGGATCTTGTTTACTGAGATTTTTTTAATTAGGCCAATTTATTTGTTCATTTTACAAAGAAACCTACAAAAATTATTCTGTAATGTTTTGAGGTGATTCTATTTTGGACAGGCACTCCACATTGATAATACTTCTCTGTAGGATTGCCACTAATGACACATAGGAATATTACTGGCCAGATTTTTATTTAGGTTTCTGCCAGTTAATCATTTTTTCTAAAATAATCAGACACAATCTTGCTTTAAAATAACCCCTAGATATTGGTGCTTGATTTTTCTCTTCTAGTATGAGTTCTAAGCATATCCCTCCACCCCATGAACTTCATACTTGTGTTTTTAAAGAAAAATACTGATTTTTTTAATCATTGTTTAAGTTTGTTTATTTCTAAGATCCAGCATAGTTGTGTATATCTCCATTCTGGGTGAGTCATATAAAATGTACTCACAAAGTGCAAGTTAAGTCACAAATGATTTATAAACGGACGTAAATATATGCTCAATTTGATATTGAAGATTTTTGAAATATTTATTTTTCTTAGTTTTTTGAATTTTCTAAGACATTCAAGTTTAGGAAATACAGCACCTTAGAGCAACACGAGTGAATTCTCTTGTTATTGTGGATGAGGAATTGGGTTTAATTTGATTGGCTCACCAGGCTGCCATGAAGGAATCAGAAGGGCTATAAACATTGTCATGTATGATATATAGTTTTTTCCAGAGCATTCTGTCTCCAACTGCATTTATGCTGTTTGGGGTTTTTATTTCACTGTTAGTCTGTAGTTGAGAGCTCTGGCTTCTTTATGATCATTCCCTGCCTGCTACTCAGATACTTGTAGACCAATCCACTTTCCCACAAGACTGGTTCTAAAGTCCCATGAATCCTTAAAATATGGACACTCACTTTCATGAAAACAAGCAGAAGAATCCATCTCACCTTGAGAGGACACAGTGCAACCTTTAAAGACTTCACACTCCAATGAGAATCATGTTTTTGTTTTTAAAATAATGATTATCTGAATTAGGATCTGATCTATATCTGCAAAATGCTTTCATCTTTACTTCATGAAAGTAACTGTAAGACAAAACATTTTGTTATATGTATGGATCTTACTCAAACTAAAAGAGGAACTAAATCTATATAAGGGTCATCTTAGAAGTGTGCACATAAATAAGTATTTTAATTCTTCTAAAAATATCATTATGTAAAATACACATATAAGACTAAATTTAAATTTATTTTATCTGATACATTAAAATATAAAAATATAGATTAATGGGAACTATGATAATTTTATACATGTACACATTGTATAATGTATAAATCAGGACAAATAGATTTTGTCTCCTCAACCATTTATTATTCCTTCTAGTAAAAACAGTCAAAATAATTTCTTTTATTTTTCTGAATTTACAGTGTTGTCATAGGCTCTAGGTCTTCCACTGGACTCATGAAGGAGGTTGCCTTGAGACCCGGGCCCTCAGCTGGATTTTTTGGAGTCTTCAGCATGTGAACAGATTTCCTTCTCTTCGTCATATGCTAGAGCTTACAGTGTGGACCACATTACTCCACTAGGAAATTTAAGGGTGATGGGTTTAATTGGATTCTGGAGTGACAGAGGTCAATTGGCAGCGCTTAATCTCCAAAGGCAGGGTCCGCGTACTTATAACAATTGGTACCAAGAGATTGGGGTCATTGCTGTGCTGTTGCCTGGTCATGTGGCTTAGGAGCCTAGGAAATTAATTTGGAGAGGTTTTGAGAGACTGGCCCAGGAGACAGTCACTGTATGCTGCAAGCTAATATTGAAGACTCTGATCAGAGCCTGGAAAATCAGATTACTGATGGAAATGCCACTTGTTACAATAAAGCTTAGGAGGCTTTTATTGCGATGAATTGCATTAGCTGCTGGATCCCAAGTAGTATATTGTGTTTTGGCTGAATATTGGTCTGTATTTTGCTTGCTTTTATAGATATTACCTGGGTGCAGAAAAACTTTAGTTTACTGTTGGGATGGTAGCATAATTATGGTTAAGAGCTTTTGGCCAAATCTGTGTTGGAAATTAGAAGCAAAAAGCCAGTAGGGTGATTTGAAGCATTTAGTCAGATGGAAGATTCTAGTGGAAGTGTGGGTTGCAAGGATGACACAGAGGACAATGTGGTTGTTCAGAAAAAAACAGGACAATGGAGAAATGCACTGAAATCTCGCACTGGAAGGAAAGCATGTATTTGAATTGTGGAGACCCTTGTTTTTCAGTCCTGCCATGCCATGATAAAAAGTCAATGAGAAGCCAGGGCTGGAATTGTGATAGTTCTTTTTTAATGATTTTAATGTCACTTTTAGATATATGTTCATAATCAGGTTAATCAAAATATTGTGTTTGAACCTTGAATTTTGATCACCTTTGAACATCTTGTTTTTGGTGCGGGAATGAGTGCAATAAGAATAATAGATATGTAATTGTAATTGTTAATATAAATCTGAATAGACCAAGACATGTTAACTTTTCACAAATCTGCCACTAGAGACAATGATATAAGGAAATATGTATTGTTATCGAGTTGACCAAGGATAGATAATGGTGGATTGAAAACTGGTGGTCAACTTGTAATACCAGTTGAACTGAATCAGCATGGCACTGAGTGTGCATGGCCCACCTGAGGATTGTTACCAACCTCAGGCAATAAAGAGGAGAACTGGAGAGGAAGATTTAGTGCTGTTGGTTCTCCAGGGTGTTGTTGGTTCCCTTGTTGCCATTGGCTCTCCTGGAGGAGTTTATTGAGTTTCTTTCTTCGTATGAACTTGGCTCTTCTCATATCAGAGGAGCTCAGAACTTCATTGTTGCTGACAATGACTGTGGCACTTCTGGGGGGTAGCTCTGGCCCTTACATTGAGTGTTGCTTCCTGAGTCCAGTGCTGAACCCTCAACCTACTGGCTGAGATCCTTCATTTCACTGGCACAGGATTTCTAGTTTCTGGAGATATCTGCTCTTAAATGTTGATTTCAAAACTATTTTTAATATTCCAGAATTTTAAAAAAAGTCTATCAGCTAATGAATGGTGAAAGAAATGTACTGTTTATGTGTTTGAATACTATTTCCCTAAATAAATTCTTTCATTTTTGACAAAATGAATTGTATTGGTTAGCTTTTCTGTGGCTGGGGAATAATATTCCCAAACACAATTTAAAAGGGAGTTTTAATTTGGCTCATGGTTTCTAGGGGTTAAGTCTATCTTGATCTGGTTCCGGGAACAAAGATCATGGTGGAAGGCCTTAATGAAGCAAAGATGCATAGTTCATGGTAGCCAGGAAGTAGAGAAGGGATAAATTCTCAGACAGGAAGGAATTAGAAACCAGACACGAACCTCCAACATCGTGCCACTCAGACGTACACCCAAGAGTGCTGCCATTTCCCTGGGCAGATCCTAAAAATCAATCAATTTAACTTACCACTATATCTGTCATATGGATGCCACTGGAAATAATTATGTTAAGTGAAATAGTCCAGACACAAAAAAAGGTAAGTACTGCATAATCTCACTCAGAGTAGAACTTTAATGAAAACCTAGTATTAACTATATTTTGAAAAGTAGTCATGTAAAATCACAAGGAAGACAAAAATTTAAGTGAAAAGAAATTCCTTTTTTTTTTTTTTCAAAAATTGGGGGTGAAAATCAAGTGAATGCAAAGGTCAGTAGTTTTCCACAGAGTGAAATTGGAGGTATGTATATTCAATTTTATTAACTTAGACAACTTATTTCTCAGCTCTACAATTTGAGTAATTTGTCAGGGTATTTAGTTTCAAGGACATTTGTGATAATTCAGCTATTATACTTCATATCATTTAGAGAATGCAGTATTTTAAAACAAGGACAAAATTCACTCTTGGTTCCCCCCTCCCTCTTTTTATACTAATAATTGAACTCATGACCTTGTACTTACCAGGCAGGTGCTATGCCACTGAGCTATATATTCCTGGCTATCCCTTATTTTTTTAAATAATAAATTACATGTGAAGTCATTTTTTTCTTAGTATTTAAAAAGTCTCAGAGTGAACTGGTAAATTACAAAATATAAACGATGGAATAATTTTTGAAAGGATTTAATATTGTAGCAGTTCAGTTTCCTAAAATTTTATTGATGGGATAATTGGATATCAATTAAACCTCTATGAAATAAAAAAATAATTCTCTGTAGTACAGTGTTCTAGGTGCAGTTTGCAGCATTATTGCTGCTACCCAGGTCTCCCCAAGTGTTAGCTCCTGAATCAAAGGAAAGTCCCTCTGGAAATTCAGGATGAAACCTCCAGAAATTATTTTTATTTATTTGTGTAGGATTTTTTCTCAGTAATTCCATTTGTTTCACCATTTAAACATTATCTTTCTTAAATTTCTTATTTTTAAAACAGCATGTCTCCCTCATTTTTGTACAACTACAATCCAGTATTAGTTTTCTTTACAGCAAAATTAATAGAATGTCTGTTGACTGTTCATTCTCTCTGTCTATTGTCTGTTCAATCTGATTTTTCCTATGCTGCCCTTAAAGACAGCCAATTTATGAGGGAATTTTCAATTTCCCATATTACTTGAGTCATCAGTTTCAATTGGTATTGAATCTATCCTGTTACATTTTCTTTTCTGTGTTTCCAAAATGATTGGTTCTAGTTTTCTTTCATCTTAGTGACGTTTTGTCTCCTTTAGTATTTCTTCCTTTACATCAGACATTTATATGTTGGTGAATAGGGAATCTCTGCTAATAAAGGGTAACAATATGATTCATTGACCTCATGGGTATGTGTCTGGTATCACAATGTCTGTTAAATTTATCGATTCATCATAGTTTTTTGTAACTCCAGAAACCTGTTGTGCATAAACAGTTGCTAACAGTCACTGTCATATAGTGTTTCCAAAATTGACACTATAGTCTTCATTCTCCTGGTGGGAACATTTTTCTTTTGATTTGTCTTACAACTGTTAAAATCATATCCCAAAATAGATACCTGATGAGGTTAGTTTATCTGAAGTGTGATCTCATAGAGTAACAGTACAGAACAAAGGAACTGAGCTAGATACGCCTCTATTTCAGCAGTGTTAGCTAAAGCAATATTGGGAATACAGCATTCTGTGGGACCTGCACCCCCTCACTCTCAGGATCCTGCCCCTGTTTTCTTCCCCCTGACTTCTTTGTCTCTGATCACTTGGCTATTATCCTCCTTGGCTAAAGAACTGTGCCATTTACCACTCGTAAGTCCTCTGTGCTTACCCTTATTAAAAATAGTCTGAAGTTATAAAAATGGAACATTTCTCTACATTGCTTACAATATGAATTTTATGTCACACCTTGAAGATTTTTTAACTCAATGGCAATCTATTTAAAATTAACTTCAGTGTAATTTTTTAAAGTCTCAGTCAGTAGGAACATTTTTTTGTTCTTTGGTTGATCTCTCAGAGGCTCCATGAAGCCGTAGATGTGAGGAGGGGCAGTGGTGTCAATGCAACAGAGATAAATGTCACAGGAATCCAGGACACCAGATTGTGTAATTTAATTGAGTCATGTGATCTGAGTAGGTCTGATCTTGACTGTATCATTTCATAAGATGAATTGCTGCTGTGCTTTCCTGACCTTATGCCACAATAGATCTGATTATATACTGTTCGTGGTGGGCAGCTTTAAGTGTCCTGTGGTCAAGCAATCACTTTCTAATAAAGTCTAGAGATGAACCAGGGTATAGTTCTGAAATTCAGCTTATTTCTCTGTCACAATAAATATATGACTCTTCTCTCCATGACATTTTTACTGAATCTTTTCTGGTTCATGCCAGAAACCTTGATATGGTATTCTTATTCAATGCAGGTATGGAGGCAGAAATGACTCATAGACATCACAAGTCTGAATCATAGTGACTACTGTATGCATTCCATAGTTAAAACAGAACATTTATTGTTTGAGACCTATTCAAAATTGACATACTTCAATAAAAGTTCTGTAGGTCATATTCACAATAATGATTCATATTCATCCATTATTACTGATTTTCTTAGTGAGTAGATGTTTAAGGCACACAACTCAAAAACTTTCTCTAAGAGAAAATGTTACAGAATACCTCAGAGTCTAGGTCCTTTAAATTATTCACCAATTAGCAAGGAAAATTTATTTTTATACTCCTGTCAGGCATATGTCTTTTATACTTGCCACATTCTGTTTGCTGGACCCAATTATCATGACGGTATTGTAATGAGATATGTGGTTATTTTGCAGAATGTCAAAATTTAAGTACCCATCATTTTGAACAGTAAATGGAGCTTGAGTGGAAATACAGGTGATGGGGAGTGGATAATAACTGGGTGAATTACAGTAGTCCTATGGCATGGTCATTATTGTCTGATGTTCTCTTTTCCACACAAAACTGACATAAACCAAACCAGGTAAAAGTGTCAATTTGGAATCCTGTTCTGTATGTGGTATCTTACTGAAGTATTTATATTGTGTGTACAAGAATTTGACAGGTGAACAGAACTAGACATAATAGGATCTACTGTCGTGAAACTTTAATTTTGTGATTGTCATGCTAACATGATTTATGAGATTTTACTCTGCTTGGAATGAAAGGATTGATAATCCAGCTCAGCCCATCCTTCTAAGAACTTCTCAGAACTAAGAACTAATTTGTGAATTCTGACAGTTACAACATGTATCTGTACCAATTGTCTACTTGCAAATGAATAATAAACTCAGTGAGACTCACCAACTCCATGGACTCACAGGTCTCACAGAAAGATACTAGTGCCTACCTATGATCTACTTACCACATTCCTTAGCTGGAGGTTTCTGATAGAATCTAAGGAATAAAGTACTAATATTATTGGCTGAGTGTCCATTATAAACAGTCCTTAAAAATTTGGTGTTTGATTTCTTTTCATTTGGGTTCTTAGAAAATGGCTAAAGAACTTCTAAGGGGGAGAAAATGAGTTTTAAAAGAACACATATGATAGCATTATGCAATCTTTTCTCAAAGGAAAAGTTATTACCTTCAAGATCTTTGATCAAAATTTTGTTTTAATTCAAATTCCTTACTAGATTTGTCCTTTAACTGCAGATCCAATGATTGGATTCCTCTCTCTTGCTAACTTTCCTCCCACATTGTCCTCATCCATTTTATTGAGCAAGGTAGTCAAAATATCACCTTAAGACACAGGTACTGCCTAAACTTTATTCACTGAATTTTTATCTTAATCAGAAAAAACAATTCTGGTTATTGTATAATAATAGGACCCAATCTTTATGTCATCAAGTTTGAGTTTTGTGGAAGACAATTTGTCCTTACACTAGGAGGAGGTTGAATAGTGGTTTGAAATTAGACTGTATACATTTAGTAGTTAAAACAGTACTATTTTGCTTTGAGATCTATTCAAAATTCACAGCCTTCAATAAAAATACTATAGGAAATATGCACAATGATGGTAAGTACTCATTCTCTGGAACAACCAAGCTCCCTCTCATGTTCAGTTTACTGTAGTGTTTGCACTTTTACGAGCATTTAATACTGCTGATTAACTGACAAGAGGTGAATCAAAAGAGGTAATGCAACTTATGGAGACAGGTGTGAATAAAAGTGAAATTTGACTGAATTGTTCTCTTTCTCTGCTTTATAAACTGGTTCCTAACAATCAAGGATCAGTACATATATGCGGCCTTGAGTTGAGGACCCTTTCATATGAAACCAACAAATTGTCACCATGTAAGTCATCTCTGATCTTTATAATCTAAAAACCTATTTTCTCCATAGCATTCATTACATTATCATGCCTTAATTTCATGTTCATATATTAGTTTTAATTTTAATTGTGTGTGCTTCCTGTGAGGAAAGAATACAGATGTTTTGTATCAGGAGGTATAAAATAATCCATGAAGGCATTTCAGATATTGGTATGTCCACCCCAGCCATATAGATTCAAAGTTACCAAAGTAAAGATTATTTGAAAAACTTTTCACTGCAAAATCACTTTAGAAGACAGCCTCAGATGCCTGGCATGACCAAAACTGCCTTGAGATTCACTTCCCTGAGTCTAACCATTGTTATGGTTTAGATCAAAAATTCACCCCAAAGGACTCATACACCTAGGTAAGACTTTTGGAGGTGATTTAAACATGGAAGAACTATAGTTGATATGCTCTTAGGAGGTGGCACCTGGTCTGAGGAGACAGTCACTGGGGCATGACTTAAAAGATATATCTCACTTCTTGCCTCCTCCCTTATCTCTGTGTATCCTGAAAACCACTATATGAGCAGCTTTCCTCTGCCCAGGATCTTAAAATATGTAAATATGGTTCTACTATGTTGTCAACCGACTGCAGACTATAAAAGTGAGACAAAATAAACTCCACCTTTAACTTATAAGTCTTTTTCCCTCTGTCAAAGAAAGTAAGACATAGTTTGCTACCAGATAAGTGGGTCATTACCATGTGCTCCAGAAGCTTTTGAAACTGGTTCAGTGAAGGACTTTGGAAATGTTTGAAGATACCAGCTAGTAAACTCTAGAATGCTGTGAGCCAAGCTTTTGAGAGATTTTGGTCATAGCTCAGAAAACCACATGCTGATAGAAAGCCAGATGGTAATGACCAGTCCTGTAAGGTTTTGGTTGGGAAGAAAGACTCCATTGACTATTGGACTTGAAATATTGTGTGTTGTGTACTGACAGAAAATTTGTCTATCTTTTGTCCTTGAGATTTTTCAGGTGGCTGAAATTAATGATGTGAGACTAATTCATCTGATGAGGAAATTTCAAAGCAGGCTAAGAAGAGAGACCTGGGCTCTTTTTAGGCTCTTGAATGAGTGCTTTAGAAAGATCTACTGTTGGAAGCAAAATGATAAAACAAAGCTGAATGCTTTGAAGAAAAAATTGATAGTGGCAAGAAAGGAAGTGCCTATAAAGTTAAGGTCTATAAATTATTGGTTGAAGAGAAGTTGATTGTTACAAGTTTAGCATTAAAAGATGTCAGATACAGTGAGTCAGGATAAAAAGAAGAATGCCAGGGTGGTGAGAAAAGATGGCTGATCGATAAGCAGCAGGATACAGAGCTTCCCCTGAGAGAGACAACTCATGCCAGAATAAAACATCCTGGAGAGGTCTGGACACAGCGAGATGGATCCTCTCAACCTAGGAAGAAACTAAAGGCAAAAGAACTGGTCAAAGAGGCAGTCCTGGGGCTACCATTGGAGAAGCTAAGATTAGCAGCCACAGCACTCCACAGCCACCTGAATTCTCACTGCCACTGTGACTGGCCTGAGTGGCCCAAACCTGCTGGAGCACCCAAAATCATGCCGCTGTGACTAGCCTGTCATGCTGAAGACAGAGATTGGTTTGCCCAACAGAAAACAGAGCATGGAGCTAGTGAGGGACCTCCATTAACTCACAGTGAGTGCTGGGAATAAGATCCCCGCCCTTGGGAAGGGGGTGACCAAATGGACATGTTGGAATTGGGCAGGAGGAGCCTGAACTAAGAATGACAGTGACTTCAGTTGGTTGCTCCCTTCCCAGAGCAGACTGGTGGGATCTGCTCAACCTGGGTCATGCCCCTGGCTGGGACCCAATAAGCCATCCCAAACAAATTCCCTATGCATAGCACACACTAACCCAGTGAAGGCCCCCAAAGGTTGACTGGCCCAGTGGGGAGGGGCAGCATATGCTGCCCCTGCTTACACCTCAGTGACCAAGAGCAAACACGAGAGGGCAGAAATTCCTTGACAGCATGCTTTAGAAGAACCATAACCAACAAGGAAAGGGGCTGGGACCTCCACTAAACACCTGTATGGAAGAAACCAAAAACATGACAAGAGAAAGAAACAAGAAAAAGCCCCCTGCCCCAAACCCTGAGAACACTGATCTAGGAGAGGGAAGTACAAAAGAGGCAGAGGGCAGCAAACATGCAACATCAGACATGGCATCAATGGACATTAAGAGATATCTTCGGGACCTTGTAGATGAGCTCAAAACTGAAATATTAAATCAGATAAAGCAAGGTGTTAGTAGATTAATAAAAGAAATATTAAGCACCTTTCAAGAAGACACAGATGAAATAAGGGAGGAACACAAAAAAAGGAGAGAAATGTTGAAAAAGAATATAAAGAAAACATAGAATACATGAAGCAGATTCAAAGAGATTACCAGGAAATTAAAAACTCCATTGAAAGCTGGCAAAACTGCTTAAAAGAAACTAAGAATAGACTATCAAAACTTGAACACAAGTTTGCAATATGTGATCATGAAAGGAAAGATCTCTTAAAAATAACAAGGAAACAGGCAATAACAATAAAAAGGCTATAAGATGACAAGATAATCTACAATTTAAGAATAAGAAATGTGAGTGAAGAAACAGGAATAAAAACAAAGGAATTACAAAGACTATTCATGGAAATGATTAAGGAAAATTTCCCAAGCATAGGAAAAGAAAAATGATATTTGGATATATGAAGCATATAGAACTCCAGCCAGCTACAACCAAAATAGAGCTATATCTAGACATATATTAATCAATATACCAAAAATTCAATATAAAAACAGAATATTAAAAGCTGTCAGAGAAAAGAAACAGATCACCTATAACGGAAAACCCATCAAGTTCACAGCAGACTTCTCAACACACACCATAAAATAAAGAGGAGCTTGGAGCAAAGTATTCCAAGCCCTGAAAGAAAATAACCTCCAGTCCAGATTTATGTACCCTGCAAAAATGTCACTAGAAATTAATGGAGAAACAAGATGCTTCCATGACAAAGAGGAATTGGGGGAATTTGTGACCACCAATCCAACCCTACAGAGAATACTGAAGGACATTCTAGAGAGAGAAAAAAAATACCAGGATTTCAGGAACAGTGGCAGAAAGGCCTCAAAGAACAGGGAAGTCAGTAGAGTGAAGGAGAAAAGCAGACAACCTATGGCAGAAAAATAGCAAAGCAGAAATGAGGTGGAGAATGTTGGCTATAATCTCTAATACAGATGGCCTTGATACACTGAAAAAAAAAAGAAAGAATACAGACAGAGTAGATCAGAGTCTAGGGCCTATCTATATGTTCTGTATAGGAATTATATTCAACCTGAGAGAGGGTTTACAGACTGAAAATCAAATATGAGAAAACAATGCTCTATGTGACAGGGAGCCAGAGAGAAAGAGGGACAACTCAACCACCATGTGCAGATAGGTTAGAAAGACAGGATACTTATGTGCAGTAGAGAACTGCTCAGCTATAACAAAGGAAAACCTTTAGGCTTTTGTAGGTAAAGGAATACAACTTGTGATCAAGTTCAGGAGTGAGAAGGTTTGGAACCACTTAGGTAAATAGCAGGTTGTCCCTCCAAATTAAAAACTGAGGGACTTTGTGGGACACAAAATTGCAGCACCCTGTGGAAGTGTAAGGGGCTGAATAGTCTAAAAAAAGAAGGCAGAGGATACCATTAATGGTGTGTCAGGATTTAAATCCCACAATACTCACACTGCTCTGTTTATATGGATTATATTCTGTTTCAGTTTGTCTACTTGTACTAGAATTGAGATAATTATCCAGAAAATAGCATGAACTAGTATGGTAATCATCCTTAATTTCCTATTAACTTAATCTGAAGCTCTGTATAACTTATACTGTTTTACCATGACTGATCTTGACGAAATATGATTTGTTATATTGCTGTTTTGTATTGATAGATTTTATTCAAAGCTGTTATGATTGATAGTATCAAGTCTGAGAGCATAGGCAACTGCATTGAAGATGACAAGATTCACAAGGATACCCACTCTGGTTTGATTACTACCTGCCTTTGAAGTTTTACACTGTCTACAATGTTTTGTTTTTATTAATATTGTTATGTAATGTTATATTCAATTATATTGCTATATTCAATTATGACTGATAATATGGACAAGTCTATTGAATATAACAAGAGACAACACAGTAACCATTGTAGATCACCTTGTACTGTGGTTTTATATGACTTTTTGGTTCATGTTTTTATAGGAATTTATTTTGTTTTGTCTTGCTATGTTTTGTGTTTCCCTCTAATACAGAAAGGATAGAAATACATGTAAAGATTCATGCAGGTGTAGCTGTTCACAGTCTCATTGTTTTTATGTCTACTTTGTGTGCTTTAATTTTGTAACTTGAACAACTATTACTAAAAGGACAATATGTAGTTTTTTAACTAGTGACTTCTTACTGTTTATCTTTTTGTAAAATTCTGTATTATTTGTACCCTTTTCCTTTTTTTTTTCTCTTTAAATAATAAAAAGGAAGAATGCCTTGAGGAAGCCAAGAATCAGCAAGACCACATCTTTTTCAGGTAAAATTCCAAAACTAAAAGAATTTTCTTTGAGAAGAGAGCCCCAAGATAATGTTCCAAAGAAAGTCTCACTTGAAAATTCATTTTCCAGGATTCAACTCATAATTCTTAGCCCTCCAATCTCTCAGGGGCTGCTGCAGCCATGTGCCAAATGTGCCTAGCTACTGCACATGCTAGTAGAAACATCGGCATCATCCACATAATATTGTTTTATAGTCATGTGGATATGAGAGTTATGGGATCACAGAGGCTTCCACCATGTTTTCAGAACAAAACTTAAGATCATGCAGCATGACCCTAGAGGGCAGTGTGTAAAGTGCTGAGAGGTAAGCCATAAGTTTATTGGAAACTAGAGGATGTTGGGAAAGCCAGGAACATTGAATATCTCAGAAAGACAAACTGAATGAAAAAAATCATCCTAAAAGGAAATATGAGAACTGCAACTGATAATGGTACAAGTGATGAGCTGTCCAAGCTGTTTGAAAGTACTATTTTTGCCCCTGATGATAAGGATGAAGTTAGAAGATTTAATGTTTGCTTTCCTGGATTTTAGCCTTGTTTTTGTCTCATTCTTTTCTGTCCATCTATTTCTCCTTTTTGAAATAGCAATGTTTAACTTTCTTTTTTCATTTTTACAGAGCCTTCCAGATAAGTTTGCCTTCAGTCTCATGGGAGACATAGGACTTGTACTTTTCAGAAATGCTGAAAATGTGAAGATTTCAGTGACTCTTAGGGGTGAACTAAATTCACTTTGCATAAATAGATGTACATGGTTCTTTCCATGGACTGGGAATAATGCCCTAGTTTGTAATGAGAATGTCACATAAACTTCATCTGTAGAGCTTTTCTTCATATACAGAGCTTTTGGAAGCTGATGGAATCATGGAGATGTGATAGATGACCATGTGGGGTCTGGGCAGAAGCAGAACATATGCCAATGGGTCACCTGGGATAGAATATCTCCCTTCCTGGCTTATCCTTCTTCTCTCTGTTTCCTGGCCACCATACTTGAGTAATTTCCCTCTGCTCAGGTAATTCTGGCATGTGGTTTGGTTGTGCTTTGTAACAAGCCAATCATGGACTCTAATCATAAAGCAAACTACATATCTCCTCCTTTAAGTTTTGGTGTCAAATATTTGGACCTGTCATGAAGAAAGTAAATGTGGGAGCATCCCTTTGAGGCTGTTGCAGCCCTGGTTACAGTGGTCTAAGTTAAAATTCAGCCTACTGAAGACCTTGGAGTGACCCTTGTGAAGTTATTCATGCAGAATTCTTCAGTCATAGAGTCATGCTGGCTTCCACTGAAATTTCAAAGCAAAAGCTTGATAGTCTGAGCAGTGATTCGCAAGTCAGAGCACATGCTAGTAGCCTGTAGTGGAGTTGTGCATATTACAGTGCACATAAATGCACTATAATGGAGACATAGCAATGTTTAAGGATTCCTAGTAATGTTCCTCTGCCAACCATCCAGCAAGGCACATTGTCTGTCAAGAAAAGCTGCAGGCAGTGTGCAAATTTGGCCCAAGGATTGATGTTGTGAGTTTCAACCAGCAAAATCATAAATAGGGAATCCCAGTAACCTGGGAGCCCAAATTCTATTGCCAGTTGCCTCTGACCCTGGACATCGAGATTTAATAATTAGTTTTACTCTTTTGGCTCTTTTGGGTTTGAGTCATTGAAACAATCCCCTTTCATGATCTTATTCAGTCCTTTTTATATAAGGACACTTATCCTAGATAATTTCACCACAGTCTCTTAGTCATATGAAACTATTTTTTATAGGGGCTCATTTTTGCAGGGGTTTGTGAGTGTCTTGGAAGACATTTTCAATTCAAAACCTTGTGAAATACAAGAGCTATTTTCTTTGGCTCACTAGGTGATGGAATGAATTCATTTTTTTTTTATTTTGAGTTGCACAGAATCTTTTAGACATAATTAGTCATGGACAATGGTTTGGATGTTGACCCTCAAAGGTCAAATTGTTAACGATTGGTCCCTTTGGCAGTGCTAAGATCTTTTAGTAATTGTGGCTTAAAATGAGGTTCTTAAATCATTATGTAGGACCTTCAAAGCAGATTATATTGGGGGTCCAATCCCTCAGTTGTTCTCTGCTGTATGAAGTGAGTTTATTCTTATTACAGAGACCTAAATCAATAGAGCTGCTTGATTTGTTTCCTGTAGAAACATAAGCTAAAGAACACTTTTCTCTCTAATAACATAATTCCCCCATACTTTATGGCACTGATATTAATTTGAATATTACAGAGAGGATGTAAACAAAGCATCATAGAACAAGAGGAAAGAAGGCTTTTGCATAGTTAAAAAATTATGTCTTAATTATTGTTTCTGGTTCATCTACTTTCAAAAATGCAAACTGAGCACTGAGAAAAGGTGTATGAGGTTATATACGTATAGCTTTGCCCCCACACAAACAAGGGAACAGAAATCTATGCACTTAAATTTTATAGAAAACTTTAATTTTGCCATCTTCTTTCCCATCCAAAGGTATCTATTTACTGTGTGTGTGTGTGTGTGTGTGTGTGTAAGAGCACGGCATTAGATTAATCTAGGCTATTGTCACATATAATTTCTTTATGACATTATCAAGTATTTAAAAAGCAATAACTTTTTGGGGTAAGCATTGATTTTGGTTAGAAAATTACTCGGGAACATACTAGTATTTTTGTTCTGTTTTGTTTGATTTGTGGTACTGAAAATTGATCCCAGGAGCTTTGCACAAGGTACATCTTCAGTTCCTTTTAATCTTTTCCTTATTAAAATTTGAGCCAGGGTCTTGGAAAATCACGAAGTTGTGCTCAGCACTGGAATCCTCTGGCTTCAGGCTTTCAGAGCAGTGTGATGACTGACACTCTCCCATGCCCAGTCCCTAATACAAAGTTTTAAAATGACATAAACTATCTAATTCTTAAATCAGTGTTACTATATTCCTTTGTGTCTCTTATTTCTAAACCAATTATTTCTAGCCACACCTATGAGTCTACTTCAAAGTACGCTTTAAACCAGAAGGATGTCAGAATGATAGTTCCTGCCTTTAAAGAATAGATTTTGTGCCATACTTTAGAACAATTTCTGTTGCTTCTTACATACATGATCTTGAAAAGTTAGTTGACTTTTGCAATTCATATTTTTCTCAGTTCCAAAGTGAGGCTAATGAAGCCTTGGTGGCTTAAATATAGTTAAGAGTAAATAATTTAAGCTATCTGAAGTGCCAGAAAGAAAAAAAGTCATTTAATCATTAATAAAACATTAAACTATTTCCTACAGAATCAACTTAATATAGACAAACTTCAGTTGCCTCCTACTTTTTTGAGCAGGTTCACTTTCTACCACAATCAAGCGTGATACACTAGTGATGTCTCAGTATCTCAAATTATATAAGCCATACAAATCACGTATGCATTTGTCATAGTTTGCTAAAGAACTGAATAAAAAGCATTGTGTAAGTTTTGTAAATTTTGCTTCTAACACAAAGTACATTTTTCAAAGTAATTCATAGGAGAGCACATGTTTTAAGGACATTCTTTGCCTTTGTGTACACTGAGAGGGAATGACTGGACAATGCCAAGGGTGGACTTTTCTCTGAGTTTCAAGAGCTTATCTTTCAGCTTGATTTCAGGCTTTGTAAAATGTAGATAACAACCTGCCAGTGTTAGTGTGTACACCGAGTTTTCACTGGCAAGACACATACGGGTTGTGTAAAGGAAAGGTCCTTGGATAGTACCTCACTGCCATTTGAACAAACTGCCATTACTCGGGGGCAAAAAACAGACAAAACGCTTGCATTACCAGTATTTTGATGTGTTACTATTTTTTAAAATTGTTGCTGTGATAAGTTAACTGCATAATAAACACAGGAAGTTTTGGAGCTAGAAGCCTAAAAATTGTTTTATAGCTTTGGAATAGGCATTTTTCAGGGGAAAAGAAAAAATATTTTATAAACAGAAAGAGGTGAAAGATTGTTATCCTTTTAAATACACTTTATTTATGTATATCATAAATGCAGCTGTATTTGTAATGTGATTGTACTCAATAATAAACTAGAACAAGGCAGAATTATATATAGATAGATAGATAGATAGATAGATAGATAGATAGATAGATAGAAAAACAATAATCGCTAAACCTCTTTGATTATTAGCAGTCACCATCGCCTATAATTAAGAAAAATGTGAGGAAATATGAGATTTTAAAAAATTCAACACCATTAAGACCAATAATTTGAAGCATGTGAGAGCAAGTTTCTGAAAGCACACAAAAGAGATAAAGCTTTTGTTCGAAAATAACTTAATCTCTCAATCTTATCCTGTAGCCAGCAGTTTCTTTGTATAGTGTAGGAGCACATAATGTCTTAGAATCATTAAAGCAATGGAAATGTAAAAATGTCCTATTAGAGTTCCAGGAAAGTATTATTCCTGATGTGCACTGTAAAATTACCTTATTCATTATCATTCAATGACTATATATAGACCGCTCACATAAAATCCTACTGGGTATGTTAAACTGAAAACCATTTTCGTAATATCACACAAGTCTATTAACATCAAGAAAAATGGTACTTACATATTTTATTTTTCTTTATATCCATCTTCCTCTTCAGTAATTTTCTCTCTCTGATGAATTGCTTTTCTTATTGAGTTTCAGATTCTCCTATCATCTTTTTGTAATTCTATAATATATATACACCACCCTGAGATTATCAAAACCACAACTGTGATTTTAAAATAATATCTGTGCTGGTTTTACAGATTTTAAAACAGCATTCTCACTGAAAGAGCATTTTCTCAGGTTTAACATAGAACTCATATTTGTATTTTACTGATGCTCTCAAGCTCTTACTTATTGTAGTTATTTAAAATTGGTCCTGAGCGTCTTCTAGGGAATCATAAATTTTAAGTACTAGCCTCAGTTTTCAGTATCTTTTGTTAGTGCTCATGAATAGACTACACAATTGAAGTGAAAGAATCCTGGAAAAGAGGAAATATTGATCAAAAATGTCTTAAGTGAGCTTACTATTTATAACCTTTATTAATGTGTTCCATAGTGTGCATATGAAATGCTTTGAGTATTTAAAATTGATTTATCATTAAAATACCACCATAATGTTGTAATATTTTTGTTGAATTGTGATTCTTCAAAAAACATTTTATAAATTGACATTTTAAACTAATACCAAGAAGGCATCCAAAATATTTGGATTTTTTTCCAGTTACTGTTCTGACATGTTATCAAGTACTGGTGTAAATGTAAACAGATATAAAGTAAGAATTCAACCTTCAAGAACAATGTTTATCACACATAAACTTTTAAACAGTCATCTTTCCTTATAAATGTATAAGAAAATCAAGAAAATCAGAAAACAACTTTAAAAAAGTAATAATCCAAACTTTTCTCTATGGAAAATAGCAGAAAAATGAAACAGAAGCATATTTCCTTCAGTTACACCAGTATGTATAAAACAGCTGTAATTTATTAGATGATTGGAATATCAGATATAGCTATGGATCCTTGGGTTATGCTTCCTTAGATTTTACTGAGTGCTAAAGATTTTCAAATATCGAAAAGCAACATATAGTTACTAGCTTTGAGGGGAAAAATTAAAGGAAATTACCATAGCAAACATCTTGGGCTTAGCGTTCTGCTTTCTAACTTTATGCTCTGCCCTTCCTGGGGAGGAACAGTGAGCTTGGAACGGGCCCCACCTTTGCTGCTTAAGCAACAGAAATGCAGGGCAGGTGAGGAAACCAATGCTTAGAGAATTGTGTAAAAGGCTACAAATAGTCTGCCCTCTGCTCTAGAGATAGAAACTGCATCTTTCAAAACTGTTTCATATACCAAGACGTTTGAAAAGCTAGTGAAACATGAATGGAGGTGCATTTAGTTGTTTAAAAAATGCTTGGAAACTAGAAGACCAAACATTGGTAAATTTATGTGATATCAGAAGTGTGTTCTCCGAGGGAAGAATGAAATATTTTATCCATGAATATATCTCAGATTATCCCTTTGGGCTATGGTCTGGAGAATAGTGCTTTCCTGATTGCCCCAAATTCTTCCACTGTTTGAATCCGTAGAGGTTTGGGATTTCTCCTGAGACACAGTTTATAATTTACATTTTCCCTAGGAAATTGTCTCTTTCAATGAGATATTAAAATTCACTTGCCTAAGATTTTATAAAGCATTTTTGTGGTAATTTTAATTTCCTCTTTCAGGGAATATAATTCCCCTTTCATTTCTAAGTTTGTGTATTTGTACCTAATTTTCTCTCTTAGGTTTTGAATATTTTATTTTTATAAGGAACATTTATAGTTTTTGAAGCAATTCTGATATGCGTTTTTTTATTATTCAAGTAGTATGTTCTGATTTATTTTTTACTTATACATCCATAGGCTTGTTATTTTCACTATGTGGTATAGACCCTTATAGGATTTATTTAACTATTGGCAAGCCTGTCTGTTTCTGCTATGGTATTTCATTTTCATAATTTCATAACATTATGGTATTTCATTTTATTTTTTCCTAACTAGTATCCGAGCTTTCTCAAATGTGTTCTGTTTGAGGTAAAATATTCTCTTTCTCCTCCATTGACTTACCTGATACGATCTTCTTAGACTTCAATACGTTGTTGGTCTAAAATTCTTTTCACCACCTAAAAGCTTTTAACACCAAAAATATGATCAACTATTAATATAAATTTTCCATTTTATGTCCCTTGAAACTTTAGATTCAATTTATCAAACATGAATTTATGGTTTCTATCATTCCTGTTATATCCATATGTAGTTCTCAAAACACTTCTTTAGTTCCAAATTAAAAGCATGAGGATTATTATTTTTACTTGTTTCAAATGGTATTTCTTGTCTGTTACTAAATTGTCAACTTTATTTCTTTACTTCACTTTATTTCTTGATTTCATCAACTTTTTCAGTTTTCACCAAGATGTCCAGATCCAAACCATAAGTGCTTATCTAGACATACTTCAATTCTTTCCTTCATTTTCTATTTTTGAGCAAATAGGTATCCACTGCCCATTTCTCACACTTTAGTGGTGTGATCCTTTTAAAATGTGCACCTTTCTGGGTGCATTAGCACACGGCTGTAATCCCAGCACTTGGGAGACTAAGGCAGAAGGTTCACTGCGAATTTGAGGCCTGCCGGGACTCCATAATGAATTCAAGGCCAAGGACGAAGTAAACTCAACTGTCAGACCCTGTCTAAAAAAACAAAAACCAACAAACACAAAGAACACGCAGCTCACGAATGATTGTTTCCTCAATTAGTATGAGCAATTTATGGGGAAAGGAAACATATATTCATCCAGTATTCAGTATGTTGAATTTACTTCAAAAATTTCTCATAAAAACACTGAGAACTCAGTAGTTGCACCAAAAAGTCCGATTAAACATATAAGCAAAAATCATGTTACACTTGCAGAAACTCATGGGACCTAACCTGAAAGAAACATATGGAAATTTAAATAAAACAAAGGAACACTCTTTTCCTCAACTTACAATATCAACTCTACATAAATGCTTCAGGTCAACTTATTTTGCAGGCATGGATGCAAAAATCTTAAATTGAATGTTTATAAAGATAATAAACAGTATATTCAAAAGTAATGTACCACTGTCTTAATGTATGTCTTGAAGACTTTGTATTGGTTCAGAAGAAATGAAATAAATTACATAGTCATTTAAAGATATGCTTGTAAGGATATTGATTGTAAGTTTTAAAGAAAAATCTCCAAATGATCTATGATCAAATGATCTTTAAATGATATTACAATTATTTTTAACTTATGAAGTTTTTTCTTTTTAGAGAATATATAAATGTTTTACCCTGGTTTTTTCTCAACACTGCATTAGAAATTATATGTAGGTGTAATAAGTGTAAAAAACAATGTAAGGCTTCAGAAATTTGAAAGGAAGTATGTAATAATTTATTTCTAATGATGATAGTGAATATTTACTTCAAGATCTTACTGATTTCAAAATATACCATTATGATGGATTCTATATAAAATATTTATATATTTATGTATCTGAATATATGTATATATATGCATATTTTCATATGAAATACATAGTATACAGTAAAATTATGTAACAATTATTTCATCTAAGAACCAAGCTATAAGGAATCTATACTTTAAAATTTTTTTTATATTTAAAGAGAAAAAAACCAGAAAAAAGATAGAAATATTACAGAATTTCAAAAAAAAGAATAAATAATAAGAGATCACTGGTTGATAAATTACATATGGTCCTTTTTAAAATAGTTGTTCAAATTACAAAATTAAAGCATACAAAGTAGACATTCAAGCAGTGAGACTGCAAACAGATCTGTTCAACAATCCAACAAGATCTTAGAAGTATGGTGATCAATCCCATACACTTAAATATTCATGCAGTCATATCTTTTATAGCACTTCCTATTTCCTCTCTTTTTTACAATAGCAATTATGCATATTTTAAAAAATTATTTAAAGAGAAAAAAAGAAAAAGGGTAGCAACAATACAAAATTCTAAAAGAAAGAAGAGAAAAAACATTAAGAAATCACTAGTTGATAAATTACATATTGTCATCTTGTATGTAGTTATTCAAGTTACAAAATTAACGCATACATAGTAAACATTCAAACAGTGAGACTGCAAACAGTTCTGCTCAAAGATCCAACAAAGATTCAGCAATATGGTCTTCTATTTTACACACTCAAACATACATGCAGTTATATTCCTTAGAGCACTTTCTTTTCCTCTCTTTTTTACAATAGCAATTTTACATTTTGGGTTTTATTACTCTTATAGTTCTTATCACTTTTTACACTACAGACTGAATGTGATATTTATAATTATGATTCATATTTATTTCACTAATGAGTATAGTCTCAAGTTGTATTCATTTACGTATGAAGGCCTCAAGATCATCCATTTTTATAGATTAGTAATATTCAATTGTGTAAAAATACACATCTATTTCACCCATTTGGCAGTTGGTGGGCATCTTGCCTGTTTCCAAGATTAAGCTATTACAAATTGTGCTGCTATGAACATGGTGTGCACATATATCAGTGTGATATGAACCTGTCAGTTCTTCTGGGAAAATATCCAGCATGGGAATAGCTGGATTGAATGAAACTTCCAATCCTAGTCTTCTGAGAATTCTCCATATGGATTTCCATAGTGGTTGCACCAATCTATATTCCTACCAACAGTGGCTCAGTGTTCCTTTTTCCCCACAGCCTCACCAACATTTGTTATCAGTTGATTTCTTGATGGCATCTGTTCTTTCCAGAGTGAGGTGAAATCTCAATGTTGTTTTAATTTGCATTTCTCGAATGACCAGTGATGGTGAACATTTCTTCATGTATTTATTTGCCATTTGTATATCTTTCTCTGAGAACTGTGTCTTCATCTCAGATGCCCATTTTTGGAGAGGGTCTTTGAATTTGGGCAGTTTGATGCTTTTCAGTTCTTTATATGTCCTTTGTCTGAGGGGTTGCTGGCTAAAATTCTTTCCCACTCTGTGCGTTTTCTTTTCCCACTCTGTGGGCTTTCTGTTGGTGATTTCGTTTGAAGTGCAGAAACTTTTCAATAATATGAGATCCAAGTTGTTGATTCTTTGAAGTGTTTTCCATGCAGTTTGCATTTTGTTCATAAATTCTCTGCCTACCCTTACATCTCCAAGACTTCTACCTACCTTGTCTTCCAGTAGATTTAGTGTTTGTATTTTAATATTTAGGTCTTTGATCCATTTAGACTTTAGTTTTGTGCATGGTGATATGCATGGATCTAGTTTCAGTCTTCGGCATGTAGAGAGCCAATTTTTCCAACACCATTTATTAAAGAGACTATCCTTCTTCCAGTGGACGTATTTAGCCCCTTTGTCAAATATCAGGTGGCTGAGTGTCTTTGTAGTTGTGCTTGCATCTTCTAATCTGTTCCATTGATCCTCATGTCTATTTCTTTGCCAGTACCATGCTGATTTTATCACTGTGGCTTTGTAGTATAGATTCAAGTCAGGAACTGAGATGCCTCCTGTTTTGCCTTTGGTGCCCATAATTGCTTTTGCTATTCTAGGTTTCTTCTGTTTCCAAATGAATTTTAGGAGAGCTTTTTCTAGATCTGTGAGGTATGTCACTGGTATTTTGATTGGAATTGTGTTAAATCTTTATAACAGTTTGGGAAGTATGGCTATTTTCACAATGTTGGTTCTTCCTACCAAGAGCAAGGAATGTCCTTCCCTTTTCTAATATCCTCTTCAATCCTTTTTCAGTGTAGTATATTTTCAGCATATAGGTCTTTTACATTTTTAGTTAGGTTGATTCCTAAGTATTTCATTTTTTTAGATGTTATTGTAAAGGGCAATATTTCCATAATTTCTCTCTCAGTGAGTTTTTTGTTTGTGTACAGGAATGGTATTGATTTTTGAGCATTGACTTTATATCCAGCTACACTGCTGAACTTCTTTATGATGTCTAGTAGTCTTTCAATGGAGTTTTTTGGGTCTTCTATATAGAATATCATGTCGTCTGTAAATAGTGATAATTTAACTTCTTCCTTTCCTATTTTTTTTCTCTCTCTTGTCTGATTGCACTGGCTCGTGTTTCCAGAACTATATTGAAAAGGAGTGGTGATAGTGGACATCCTTGTCTTGTTCCTGATTTTAAAGTGAAAGCTTTCAGTTTTTGTCTATTTAGTATAATGTTGGCTGTTGGTTTGTCATAGATGGCCTTTATAATGTTGAGGTAGACACCATGTATTCCGAGTTTCTGAAGGATTTTTATCATGAATATGTGTTGGACTTTGTGGAAAGCTTTTTCTGCATCTATTGAGATGGCCATGTGGTTTTTGTTGTTTTGCTCTGTTGACGTGGTGTATTACATTTATTGATTTGCTTATGTTAAATCATCCTTGCATTCCTGAAATGCACCCCACTTGGTCATGATGTATAATCTTCTTGATGATTTTCTGCATTCTACTTGCCAGTATTTTATTGAGAATCTTTGCATCAATGTTCATTAGTGAGATTGGTCTATAGTTATTCTTTTTGGCTGGGTCTTTCTCTGGTTTTGGTATCAGAGTAATACTTGCCTCCAGGAATGATTTAGGGAGGATTGCTTTCTTCTCAATTTCCTTGAAGAGTTTAAGGAGTATTGGCATCAAATAGTCTCTTAATTTATTGTAGAATTCAGCTGTGAATCCATCAGGACCTGGCCTTTTCTTTGTTGGTAAGTTTTTAATTATGTTTTCAATTTCAATAGCTGATATTGGGTTTTTCAAAACTGCTATATCTTCTTGTTTGAGCTTTGGTAGTACATATGTTTCTAGAAATCTGTCCATTTCCTCTGTGTTTTCCACTCTATGTGAGTAGAGATTTTCAAAGTAGGTATTTGTGATCTTTTGAATTTCCTGGGATCTGTAGTAATTTCCCCCTTTTCCATTCTTACTGTGTGAATTTGATTTTTTTCTTTCTTTTTCTTGATAAAGTTAGCTAGGCATTTGTCATTTGTGTTTATTCTCTCAAAAAACATCTTTTGGATTCATTAATTCTGTTTGTTTGTTTGTTTGTTTGTTTCAATTGCATTGATTTCTGCTCCAATCTTTACAATTTCCTCTCTTCTATGAGTTTTGGGTTTAGCTGGCTCTTCTTTTCCTAGAAGCTTGAGATGGAGCATTAGGTTGTTTATTTGTGCTCATTCTGTTTTCTTGATATGATAATTTATTGTTATATATTTCCCTCTTAAGACTGCTTTCATTGCATCCCATAGATTACAGTATGTTTATTCAGTTTTCATTGAATTGTAGGTATTGTTTTATTTCTTCTTTAATTTCATCTGTAGCCCACTGGTTGTTCAAAGGTTGTTATTTAATTTCCATGTATTTTGCAGGTTTTGCAATTTCTTTTGCCATTAATTTCCAATTTCAGTGCACTATGTTAAGATATTATACATGAGAAGATTTCAATATCTTTGCATTTACCTAAGAATATTTTATGGGATAATATATGGTCT